>JBAIZL010000006.1:3635000-3652500 GCA_036971475.1 Prosapia bicincta | reverse complement strand
AATGAAACAACATTATTTTAGTTGGTTTTTTAAAATTTTATTTCAACTGCATTGTGTTTTGAAATGTTTTTGTTGAAGTGTGAACGTTTATTTTGTTAGCTGTCGATGGGAATATTGCAAACGTATAAAGAGAAAATACTGTTCGAAACGTATAGCAAACTATAACATTTGTTTCAATATAGTGATGTGTACTAAATGCTGAAGCTGATTATATGTTCTTTAACTTTGTATTCACATTTTGTAAATATATTTACTGCTTGATAATTCCCCTTAGTTTGTTGTTCTTGATAATTTAATTTAAAGTTATATTGTTTAAACGTGTAATAATTTATTTAAATTTCTTGAAATAGCAGATAATGTTCTTCGTCTATTCCTCTAAATAGCTTTTAAATTAAATTTCCAAAAACACATTTCCTGTATCCCATTAAAATCTCTTCCTGCCTCCTTTAAGGACTGCGGGTTAGTAAGAATGGAAGTACGGCACATTGTAGTGAAGGTTATGTGTACACGAGTACCGGGTAAAACAACGGCTAGAACAATGCTGACAGTCTGCGTGCGTCCGTCGCCAGACACTGTCGCTCAACGGGAATCCAGGTTTTTACTCTGTGACGGTGTTAGTGTCGCGTACTTTAAATAGTAAATTTATTTCAAAACAATTACCATTCATTATAATAGAATTTGTAGTGTTAAAAATAAATATATTATTTCACGTATTTTTAACAGCGAAAAAAATACTTTACAAAATAAATAAAATATAATATTTTTACACAGCGAATTTGATTAATTACGCGTCATGAGACTACATGTAAAAATAAAATGTTTATGACACACCGGGCAGTATTAGATTATAGTAATTTATACGCTGTGTGGAAATTAAAAACTTGTACGTAGCTGTTTATTTAAATGGTTAAAATGATTTTAAGTATTGAAGATACACTTTTTATTTTTCTGTGTTTGCTGGAGATTTTGGTCAGACAGAAAAGTGTTTATTCGACTCCTTCGTACAAGCAAAATATTGTGATAATTCTCGCCGATGATTTGGTAAGTAATGTATCCAACTACTTAAGCATAACTTATACTAGTAATTTATTGTTTATGTATTTATAAAATGTATTTTAAATTAATTAAAGTAGTTTATAATAATAAGTTTTATCTATCATTTTGAAGCCTTTATGTATATATGTATATATATATATATATATATATATATATATATATATATATATATATATATATATAGGTTTGAATATATATTTCCATATAAAAATATTCAGGAAAAATTTTTATAATTGCATTATCTGTGTATTGAACAATGAAAGTGAACTCATGGAATTAAATATTGTAGAATAAACTACGTTAATCATTACAGTTATAAATTTTATGATATAATGATGACGGCCTTGAATAAAAAACAACCATTTTATTACGTCTTGTAACATATATCGTAATTTTTTGTTATCAAAGAATAAAGTTTCGGTTTTATCTAAAATCATTTTTGTAGTTAAAATATTTTATAACAGCACAAAATAATACAATATAGTAACTTTAATACAAAATGTAATAAGATAATAAAATATTGTTTACAATAGCGTAGATTTTCACAAAATAATGTTTCAGAAAATAAAACATGAATAAAACTTTAAAATCTAAATTTAAAATACAGGTTTATGTAGACAGTTCGTATCCTCAATGTAAACTTTACTAATATGCTTGTGGAAATGATTAAAGAGCAGAGAAGATGAAACACAAAGGAAAGGTTTTGGATTGCTACTAATTCAGTGAAATGCCGCCCTTACTAATTTGATCTTTAACTCATAGAATTCCGAATCTATTGAATAATTTGGATCCAAAAAAATGGGGGGTACTTACAACTCAAAGACCTAAAGCTAAACTGATAGTCCTGGACGGGTAAGACTCCATTTGAGCGAGAACAGTGCATCAGTTTTTCCTCATTTTATGACTTCTTTTCCAGAACTTCTCGGGAACAGAACTCTGAACTCCTCGGTTTTCCGTACCCCATAATACCCCTTCTGGTTGTGAAGACATTCGGACCTATATTTAGTCTCCTTTATTACTTGAGTAGATGCATATTAAATTTAGACACTTTTTAAAAAAATAGACATACTACATAGAGACACACACATTCTCTTTCTCTCTTACTCTCTCTGTTTCTCTCTTGCTCTTTCTCTCTAACACATACACACACACACACACCCATACACACACCCACACACACATATATACGCACACACACACACATACACAAACTCACTCACACAAAGACACATACCCAAAGACAAATTTTATCTTATGGTACCTTCCTTGTAGTCAGTATTGGTCACTAGTTTAATGGTATTTCTAGAAAAGTATCAAATGTAAGAGTAAAGAATTGATCACTAAACGGTTGATACATTTATAGAATAAAACATATAATTAAGTGCAATTACATTGGGCTGATAGAAATTTGTAATTCATTAAAACAACAATCAGTCTTTCACTTTGTTTATGTCCAATTTATTTATAAAAGCTTTTATGTTAGATTTTTTCATGTTTCTGAATCTTCTCAATATTTAAATAACCTCTAATTAAAAGTGGTTAAGTATTCAAAAACATTTAAAATATATTTTTAACAAAACGTTTACGATTTATTCTGTGGATTTGTATGCTAACCCATGAATTGGAACTCACGAAAGGTTCTAAATATGTAAAATATAACTGTCTGTTTATATTATTATTATTATTACAATTATGTGCCGCCTGGTTACGTCACTGATCGCATGTCTTATTAAAGTGCATTACACATTAAATACAAGGTTGTCTGTTTTATGTGTGTATCTTGTATATATACACTTCCGTGTGTCCCTTGTCCTCGATATAGAATTAGCACTGTTTCTATTCCTGATTAAACCGGTATATTTTTTTTCTTTACAGAAAGTTTGTACGCAGACAGAAATACTATAAAACATCGTATTATTTTTTCCCATTTTTATTCAAGTCTTTTCAAATTCCCCTACATTATTCATTCAGACTTATTTAAGATTAGTTCGATTGCAGTAACGGTTTAATGGCTTGTCTGAGGTAGGTTTATTACTTTTTGTCGCACTAGTCAGGATTAATCTAGACCTTTTCTCCTGAGGAAAACGCCAATACCGGCATTCAAAGACTATTATCCTGTAGTACAATTCCTATTATAAATAAATATAGTCTCCTATCAAAAACACCTTTTATTCAGACCCTCGTGTACAAGCAATCATCTCCAGAGGAAATTACTAAAAGACTAATAAAGGACATAATCTTGTAGTAGTTTTTCCTGAAGATGATTGTTTTTCAATCGAAATACACACCAGGATGTAAATAAATATTGTTCATGTGTAAGAGGATTTATTTAGTTATAATAAAAAACTACTTCACAGTTGCTCCTGCCTTTTACAGTTCCTATATTAATTTTATAAATATTTTTCCTATAATACAGTTTAAAACGAATAATCATATCCAATTGGTTTGTATTTATTTTGTTGATAATCTAAACTTTGAATTATTATTCTAAATAAATTTAGTCACTTTTATATTAGTTTATGACTATAAAACAATTACATAGTTTATGACTATGTAAAAGTGATTAATTAGGATTCACCGAACGTAATGGACTAAAAAATTCAGAACTATTCTAAGTATTTTAATTTACTTGTAATGGAAATATTACTTCACATTCTTTCTCTGTTACCTTTCTTCAATTCCTCCTATTACCTCTCACTCTCCTTATATATCTTGTACAAAGTTTCAATCGTTAGTAAAATACTTTTTATCTTTACACTCAAGTTCAAATACATTTACCTTGTAGGGGATGACACTCAATGTTACTACAATTTTTTCTCTCAAATAATAATTCATTAGTTTTACTTTTATGTGGGAGATATAAAAGGGTCAAGGTAAGCAATATAGTTTATTAGTTTTTTTTTGGTTTAAAATAAGTGATAACATAAAATTTAAAACAAGTAATTGATTTTTTTTAACGTTTGTTTATATAACTTGTTTTGGGCGCCATTCTAATGTATACATTATCACCCTAAATAAAATTTTAATTTACTCCTATTCAAAGTCTAACCCCTTATTGATTCGCTACTAAGCTTATTATTTTTAACGTTTGTGTGTCATTTTAATGTTCAACATTACTGTCCTAAATATTTCAATTAACCCCTAATAGAAGTTTAACCTCCCGTTAATTTTCTGTTGCCTATATTATATTTTTTTCTTCAGAATGTTTGTCTGACGTATTCAAACTACAATTATGATTTGTTTAAGAAACATGTGTAAGTTTTTCTTCTTCTACATTTCCCTTAAGTAATGCATTTAAATCTTCTACTTATTTTTAATTATTTTTAAACAAAACTTTATCTTTCAAATATGTAATCTCATGCCATTGTTTTTTTTGTTTGTTTGTTGAACATACGGTTTTCTCTCTCTCTTTCTCTCTCTCTCTCTCTCTTTCTCTATCTATCTATCTATCATTTGTCATTTCTGGCATAATGTAATTTTTACTTTATCTTTAATAGGCTATTCATAGATTACTTTAAAACGTTTTCTTATTTCATAACTTCATATATCACCGCCAAATCCTTCTCTCTTAAACAATCTCTCAGTTTGTGACGCATGAGATATTGTTATGTCACGTAGTAGTAGTAGTAGTAAAAGTATTAGTATTAAATACAATAAAATTCTAGTTTTTATTTCTGTTTTTATTTATTTATTGTTTATAGTTTTACTGATTTTCGAAGGTTTCCCTTAATTCTGCCTAGCACTAGAATATTTACTTTGAATTTATTAATCTATTCTATGATAAAATCTATGTAAATTTAATTAATAATCAGTCATCTATATTACTAATAATATTGCATAGAATAATTATTACACATATTTGTATTTCAATACAACATTGCCAAAATTATAAACACTTTCCGTCTCGTGCTCACAGAGATTTTAGTTGTTGCAACAGTTGAAAGTTGATTAACGTTCCACTTGCAAATTAATGGAAATAGCCTGGAGCCAAGATTTTGTGCAACAATCCGAGACCTCGTTGAAGTAGTGTATAATCTTACCAAACTGACGTTTACATTTGGTTATTTTATCAAACAATTAGTTCTAGTTGTTTAAATTTAAGATTTACTCATTGCTAAAGCCGCATTACTCACAGATGGTTCGTGCATCACTTATTTTCCTCACTCAAAAAAATATTAATTACGTTTACAAATTGATTTAATTATAGGCCTACGTTTTATCCAGTTATTAATTGAAGGACACAATATTTTATTTTAAATATTATTTAATATTGTTTATATGTCTATAGGAGGTACTTCTGATATCACCATTTTCTTAAACAGTTAGTATATCATAGAAGTACAAGAGAGAATTTAGACGATTATATAAAACATGAAACTACCTTAAAATTAATATATTTAGCTTTTATTTTTCTCTATTTTAACATTTAAGATTTTTCTCTTATACATTACTTCAGAGTAAATTAAAAAAGAGAAATACAAAGGATAATGGGTATTAAGCATTTAATAAAGTCCAATGCGTAATTCGCCAACAAGTAGAAATAGAAGGACATAAAGTGTATCCCTCTCGCATCTATTCACATTGGAGAGTAAGACATAGTGTTGATTAGACCGTTATTTAGAAAGGCAAGTTTCGAAAAATATTGAGTCAGTGAGTCCCAAAAACATCTTTAGAGTGGTGTCAAAAAGATTACTGCGCATAAGCTGGGACGTCTCTTGCTCTATCTCGCGACTTAAAATAGGTTTGGAATTGACAAAGTGGTTAATATCACATGAGTATTAATAACAACGTAACATATCTATTAAAAAGTCTGATCGATTGACTTAAAAGGTCATTGATTTCCTTTCTATTTCTTATAAATGAACATTTAATGTTATCTGATACGTTTTCTTCCTTTTACCTTCAATTCTGTGTTACGTTTTTTAAATTTCATTAATACAACTCTAGAAGAATTCATATTACAGAATAAAATATTACTATAGTAATAAAACAAACAATATTTATATTTAATAAATATAAGGGAATATATATACCTGTATATATGAGTGCGTGTGTGGGGGGATTTGTGTGTGTGTATGTGTGTGAGTGTGTGTGTATGTGTGTGTGTATGTGAGTGTGTGTGTGTGTGTATGTATGTGTGTGAGTGTGTGTGTCTGTCTGTGTGTGTGTGTGTGTGTTTTGTGTGTGTGTTTGTGTGTGCGTGCGTGCTAATAAAAGATACATCAGTCAACCTTGATCAACTACAGTAATTGATGTGACTAATTAATTTATCGGTTAACAAACACGGAACTAGCATTGTTAAATAATGAACTAGTTTCAACAATACATTAAATAAATGCGTGTAAATGTTGCGGCGTAAGTGAATCATGATTACTTTGTTTACGCATTGTTTATTAAAACCAGTTCTGTGGCTACAAACCTTCCGGAAAAACCGCGCCGTCATCTGCATCCTGATGTAATATATGTAAATTTTGCATGATTCTATTAGGTAATATGTTTATACTTTTAACTGTAAACCGTGGTTTTTAGTTTTTCCTCAGCTTCATTTCTCGCATTGTTTTTTTTTTCAATTGTTTAATTATTTTGAAATATGTTCTCTTTCCTGTTACGGTTATTTCTTTTTATTTTTTCTCTCGTGTTGATTTTACTTATGCTGTTGTACCTTTTACAGTTTTACTTCTTTGTATATCTTTAAAAATAATATCACAATACCACACGCACATCCTATATATATATATATATATATATATATATATATATATATATATATATATATATATTAAAAATATTCGTACTAGAAGGTGCTGCTTTTTATTTATTACTATGAAGTGAAATAATCCATGGAGATCTACATGACTACCTTTTGGTGGTTTTCCTTCTTTAGAGGTATACAATCTAGGTATCTCATCTGCAGTGGGTCGGTTACAGAAACGTTTGTTCATGAAAACTCTATCAACAAGACATAAATACTGTTTTTCAGGTGAGTTTTGACTTTATTCATGAAACAACATCTGTCCTAGACGTATCTGTTCTTAACCTTAAGCATAGTAATATCGGTTAAATATCTGAAAGTATCTTCATTCAAGTTTTGGTTTTCTAGACTTTCCAATCTAATGTTGTTTGCAACTGTTGTGCCGATTATATATAGCTAACCATATGAAAGTGTTTGCTCATGTGGAGTATAGAGGCATGTTTGTTCATGTGGAGAAGAGAAGGAGGTTTGCTCATGTGGAGAATAGAGGCATGTTTGCTCATGTGAAGAGAGGTACCTATAAATCTGACCTTGCACCAAAAGTCTAAATGCAAATTATCTCGTTGGTGTATGATAATAATGATACAAAAGACAGGGCACGATTGTATCTTCTGATAGATAAGAATGATGCAAAAGACAGGGCACGATTGTATCTTCTGACAGATAAGAATGACGCAAAGACAGGGCACGATTGTATCTTCTGATAGATAAGAATGATGTAAAAGACAGGGCACGATTGTATCTTCTGATAGATAAGAATGATGCAAAAGACAGGGCACGATTGTATCTTCTGATAGATAAGAACGATGCAAAAGACAGGGCACGATTGTATCTTCTGATAGATAAGAACGATGCAAAAGACAGGGCTCGATTGTATCTTCTGATAGATAAGAACGATGCAAAAGACAGGGCACGAATGTATCTTCTGATAGATAAGAATGATGCAAAAGACAGGGCACGATTGTATCTTCTGATAGATAGGAACGATGCAAAAGAAAGGGCACGATTGTATCTTCTGATAGATAAGAATGATGCAAAAGACAGGGCACAATTGTATCTTCTGATAGATAAGAATAATGCAAAAGACAGGGCACGATTGTATCTCCTGATAGATAAGAATGATGCAAAAGACAGGGCACGATTGTATCTTCTGATAGATAAGAATGATGCAAAAGACAGGGCACGATTGTATCTTCTGATAGATAAGAACGATGCAAAAGACAGGGCACGATTGTATCTTCTGATAGATAAGAATGACGCAAAGACAGGGCACGATTGTATCTTCTGATAGATAAGAATGATGTAAAAGACAGGGCACGATTGTATCTTCTGATAGATAAGAATGATGCAAAAGACAGGGCACGATTGTATCTTCTGATAGATAAGAATGATGCAAAAGACAGGGCACGATTGTATCTTCTGATAGATAAGAATGATGCAAAAGACAGGGCACGATTGTATCTCCTGATAGATAAGAATGATGCAAAAGACAGGGCACGATTGTATCTCCTGATAGATGAGAATGATGCAAAAGACAGGGCACGATTGTATCTTCTGATAGATAAGAATGATGCAAAAGACAGGGCACGATTGTATCTCCTGATAGATAAGAATGATGCAAAAGACAGGGCACGATTGTATCTCCTGATAGATAAGAATGATGCAAAAGACAGGGCACGATTGTATCTTCTGATAGATAAGAATGATGCAAAAGACAGGGCACGATTGTATCTTCTGATAGATAAGAACGATGCAAAAGACAGGGCACGATTGTATCTTCTGATAGATAAGAACGATGCAAAAGACAGGGCACGATTGTATCTTCTGATAGATAAGAATGATGCAATAGACAGGGCACGATTGTATCTTCTGATAGATAAGAATGATGCAAAAGACAGGGCACGATTGTATCTCCTGATAGATAAGAATGATGCAAAAGACAGGGCACGATTGTATCTCCTGATAGATAAGAATGATGCAAAAGACAGGGCACGATTGTATCTTCTGATAGATAAGAATGATGCAAAAGACAGGGCACGATTGTATCTTCTGATAGATAAGAATGATGCAAAAGACAGGGCACGATTGTATCTTCTGATAGATAAGAATGATGCAAAAGACAGGGCACGATTGTATCTCCTGATAGATGAGAATGATGCAAAAGACAGGGCACGATTGTATCTTCTGATAGATAAGAATGATGCAAAAGACAGGGCACGATTGTATCTCCTGATAGATAAGAATGATGCAAAAGACAGGGCACGATTGTATCTCCTGATAGATAAGAATGATGCAAAAGACAGGGCACGATTGTATCTCCTGATAGATAAGAATGATGCAAAAGACAGGGCACGATTGTATCTTCTGATAGATAAGAATGATGCAAAAGACAGGGCACGATTGTATCTTCTGATAGATAAGAACGATGCAAAAGACAGGGCACTATTGTATCTTCTGATAGATAAGAATGACGCAAAGACAAGGCAAGATTGTATCTTCTGATAGATAAGAATGATGTAAAAGACAGGGCACGATTGTATCTTCTGATAGATAAGAATGATGCAAAAGACAGGGCACGATTTTATCTTCTGATAGATAAGAACGATGCAAAAGACAGGGCACGATTGTATCTTCTGATAGATAAGAACGATGCAAAAGACAGGGCACGATTGTATCTTCTGATAGATAAGAACGATGCAAAAGACAGGGCACGATTGTATCTTATGATAGATAAGAATGATGCAAAAGACAGGGCACGATTGTATCTTCTGATAGATAAGAATGATGCAAATGACAGGGCACGATTGTATCTTCTGATAGATAAGAATGATGCAAATGACAGGGCACGATTGTATCTTCTGATAGATAAGAATGATGCAAAAGACAGGTCGTATCTTCTGATATTCAATAAAATGTCTACTAATCAACATTAAATTTTCCAATTCTAGGTTTGTTCTGGGATGTGGTAGCAATATCAGTCCATTGTGGCAACATAAGTTAAAGTGCCCTCTTACGAACTAACTGGGGAAATTACGGGCATTACAATGCTAGCAGCTCTGGTCAAGCCTCCCAGCACTATTCTGAATCACATACTTGTCCATGGGAATTACAAACAAAATATATTTAACATTTGGATTTGTTAAAATTTTCATTTGTTTAAAATTTTTTAAATTTACTTACCTTGGAATAATAACTTGATTAATTTTAAATTAGTAACATTAAATGTTCAG
The DNA here is from genome assembly GCA_036971475.1 of Prosapia bicincta. Lineage (NCBI taxonomy): Eukaryota > Metazoa > Arthropoda > Insecta > Hemiptera > Cercopidae > Prosapia > Prosapia bicincta. Next base: position 3,642,462 of record JBAIZL010000006.1, on the reverse strand, counting down.
ATGAAAGTTTTAAATTCTTTGAATTTCATAATATTTGTTAGGAAATCATAAATATTATACTTTACAATAATTTTTAATAAAATATATTGATAAATCAGAAGTAACGTAGTTTTCCTTTTCATGTATTCCACTCTTATATGATAGTATGTATCGTGATCTAGTATTACAACGTATTACCATGCATTACACTACACGCATAAATAGTACAGATGTCAATCTCCTTTTAAAAAGATTTCATTTTCCTGCTCTTCCGACGGTCTTTTCTTATAACAACTTTGGATGAAAATTATCTCTAATAAAATGAAATGTAGGTTTTAATATAAATAGGTCTATTACTTTTGATACATACACAATCTCGTATCAGGATATAATGAATCCCTAATAAGGTCTCTTTGGCGGATGTTAATTATAAAAGAATTATTGCTTGGTAATTTTGTAACAACATTTTGTTACAACAGTTTTATAACCCCCAAGTACACAATTGATTTACTCTAAAAACATTTGACATATATTAGAATGTTACACTTGCCTATAAAGTAGCACTTACTTTTTTGATTATTGAGGACGGTCGTTTCGGGAGATGTGTCCCATTGTGAACGTAGAAAAAGTTGAGAATTATAAACAAAGTAACGGTCAGACTTGAGAATGGGACATTTCCCGAAACGGCCGTCCTCAATATACAAAAAAGTAAAGTGCTACTATATAGGCAAGTGTAACATTCTAATATATTATGTACAAGTGTTCTTAGTGTAAACCTAGTAGCTCAAATAAAGATGAAATCGAATAATAACAATATATTTATTTAAATCAGTTTCTTTTTTAAATGTCTGTAATTTTCTTAACTTTTAAATATAAATTTTTAACAATAATACATATATATATGTATATAAATATAAAGTAGAAATAACGGATCTGTTACAGAGGTCGCAGCGCCTCCATCTCCAATTTTCAATCTCTTCTATCATATATTATTGCATCTTCTAGGTTTCTTTCAGTCTTTGGTTCGTTGATGTCATCTCTTTAACTTCTTCTTGTACGTCCTCTCTATGTTTAACAGATTGAATCCACTCTAGAATATATTTGAGTCAGGTATTTTCTGCCATTCTCATTACGTGACCAAACCATACTATTTATCTTCTTTTTATCATGTTCCTTATATCTTGATCCATTTTCATTGTGTTTTGTACTTGTATACTGGCCCTTTCTATTCTCAATTTCTATGATATTTTTATACCCTATTAATTTACCATTAGAAAACCATAATTTGCTTATATGGTGACTACGTCAGTATCTTCTCAGAACAATGATCAATAATAAAATTTGTCTTATAAAGAACATAATACATTGAAAGTTTTTTTTAAATTACACATGAGGTAGTATTAGGATCCGCGCTGTGTGTGTTTTCCTAATTACAATAATTTTAAAATAAATTATTCGCGAACTGAAACCTGTTGAGGAACTCCTCCGGTGATTCATGGCAGCTGCTAGAACCTGATGGATCAGGCGTAATGACTGACGTACAGGAAAGCCATTGTTTGGACGCGCTTCCCACAAGGATCTTCTCGCTTGTACGACCATGAAACCCGCGATCTGGGAAATTCCTGACGTTAGCAATCTGCACGCGAATTATATCGCTGCGAGGTTTTGTTTGTAAAAGAATTATTTAATTGCAGATATAACAGAAACCTATAAATATTTATATTTCTTTGTTTCCTGCAAAACCACTCTACTAGTTTTATTACTTCTTTAATTTTTTTTTGAAAACATTCAACCAAAGCTCTCGCTTTAAAGCTCTTATATAATTAGAAAATTAGTCTAACGATCTTGGGTTCTCTGTTTTTTTATTTTATGGTCGCCTAAAAATATTCTTTGTTTGCATTTCCTTTTTGTTTATCTATTTTGTTGTTCTGTGAGACTTTCTGGAATTTCCAAATCGACGCCTATATTTGTTTTGTTATGTAAAATATTTAACCATAGGATTACCAACGTATTTCTAAATTTTTGAAATGGCTAGTACAACGAATCTAATATTCTTCTACGACTAATAATTATGTATATGTATATATGTTAATATATATATATATATATATATATATATATATATATATACATATATATTAAAACAACATAGGTTATTCAAATACAAGAATATTTATTAATTTATATCCACAGCTGATATAAATTAATAAATATTCTTGTATTTGAATAACCTATGTTGGTATAAATTATTAAACAAGAAAACGTATTTTATACGTATATATATATATATATATATATATATATATATATATATATATATATATATATGTGTGTGTGTGTGTGTGTTTGTGTGTGTGTGCGTGTGTGTAGAATGTTTCTCGGAAACTATTCTGAGCATTTTCACCAAAATTGGTATAAAGGGGTTTTTTTAACCTCAGAAATCTATTGGGCTAGGTGAAAATTTTCTGAAATACCCAACTTTGATGTAGGGAATCAACTTGGGTGTACTATGCAAATACATCAATTCCAAGTTAGACCAGCATTTGTCATGACAATCCATAAGTCACAGGGACAAACTTTTGATTATGCTAGTTTCGACTAAAGAATCTCCTTTTTCATGGACAGGGTCCATGAGTTGCTACATGTGCAACTCTCAAGGATTAGAAGAGGAGTAGCTTAAAAATTCTTTTGCCCAATGGTAATACCTGTCATTCGCGAAACATATTGTTTGAAATTTCGGACTCAAAGTAGGACCCGATCGTAGATACGTTGCCCGATATTATTTATTGAAAAGACGAATAATACGTATAATTCAGGGAAAAACTTTAATAGGCCCGTTCGTTTAGTGCGCATCTGTCAATACAAATTAATCAAGAATTCATTTGTCATGCCAAGGTGTTTGATACGTCTAAATATTCAATATTAACACTAATTAACAGAGTAAGAAGAGTTTGAACTTGAGAGCACCTAGTTTTTCCTTAAGCCTTAAAGAAACTCTAGTCTCATTTGGATAACTAATCTCAAGCATATCGAATCCAGGCCACCACGAATTCAACTTGAAACTCGTGACTCGCCCGAGTGTCTAGTGTCAGGCTAAGACGACTAGTCTGCAAGAGCTTTTCGGCCTTACTGAGAGGCCTGGCGTGGTGATCGTCCCACCTCCAGGACGAGATTAACTCCATTCAGACATTACGATTTTGACAAACTAATCGGGACCAGTAGAACCTTCTAAACGACCAGGTTTCTGTACCTGAATACTCCATCTGATTATTGTAGGCTAGGGAGTGCAATCTGACCTTTATTTACTCTCGGTTAGCCTTACCTAATGGCAGACACTTAAAATCGGGTCTTGGTCCTAAGAGGAGATAAACCCATCTCGTCTGACCTTGAGAGCAACTGGTTTTTCACGATAGAGGGTACGCTTTTTTGTTATTCTCGTTTATCCAATTGTTGTCTACCATGTGGCTGTATGTCATCTCGGCTTCTAGATCGTCATGGGGTTGTAAAATGCTTTAATCCTATTCAACAATACGTTCTGAAGAAGGAATATCTTATCAAAACTTGACCGTTTCACGCAATAAACGGCCTGTATTTATTCATTTTCATGACCTGTGGAATTTATTACTGGCTATATTAATCTCCGGAAGAATAACCGAAGAGGAAATTTTAAAAATCTACTGACATATCAACACTCTGGTTAAAAGGGATTGCCAAAGGGTGGTACTTCATGCGTGGTACTTCCGGTTTAACTCACAGGTGAAAAAAGTACTACTCCGAAACTATGTGTAGAATTGGTACCCGTTAAGATATGTGGATAGACAATAAACTAGTTAGTTTTTTTTAGGCTACTATATTCAGTTGTGCATCTCACAAGTATGACAAAAATCCGTTCTTTTGTGTTCTTAACTCAATTCGTTAGGCGCTCAATTGTGCTCAAAATTTTAAACATTATTTGTACACTGTCACTCAACACTGCCTCCCGCGGCGTTTCAAATCACATTAATCGTATTATACTTGACAAGCACATATTTTAATAATATGTGTCATGTAATGTAACACTTATATTAGGCCCCCTTGAGTTGACAAGCGTTGTATATATTATTAAATCATATAAACTTACACACGCATTGACCACTTAATTCACACTTAACACAAGAAGTGAATATTTTTAATTACAAAATTAAATCAGAAATTGAAATACAAATTAAAAGTAAATAATTTATTATGATGAGGTGTACACTCACAACATTTTGTTAAATAAAATACGGTTGATGCGTGAATCAAAGAAACTTGATTTATTAAAAATTTGGCAACGTTTCGATGACTAAATTTCCGTCCTCATTCAGGCCTGGTCTCCTCTTTTATACTATTCTTGAACTTACTAGAAACATAAGACAACATCCCTTCTACATTTTTAATTAATACAAACATAGTGAAATACGATCTATGTTATCTTGTGTTTCTAGTAGGTTTGGAAATAGTACAAAAGAGAAGATCAAGCCTGGATGAGGACGACAATTTAGTCGTCGAAACGTCGCCAAATTCTTAATAAATCAGGTTTCTTTGACTCATACATCAAACGTGTTTTTAATTTAAATAATCTATTGCCTCAGAACAAAGAGAAGCATTTTCCTTTAGAAAAATGGATTTATAGAGTAATTTAAGTTAAACTCAAACCTAATTATCAGCAGTACTTTATTGGTCACTACTATGGCGATTATTAACACATCATAATAATATGGTAAATAATCTTTATGTATCAAAATGATAAGTTTATTTGTGTACGCTTCAAAAGCTAAGAACTTTCTGCACCGATTTATCTCAAACTTTGACTCAACACTTAAAAGTTAGTAGACACTTTTTAGTGAAGACATGCCTACAGATAAACCCCTGAGTTCCCTTGAGATAAACATATTTTCTGGCAGCGCCCCTGAAGTAAAGTGCTCTTTACTTTGTTTTTGGTAAAGTATTAAGTTAATTTAGATTAATTATTGTTTTTATTTCTACTATACTTAAACAGTACACGCAGAGGCAGGTATATATTTTAGAATTTTTTAAAAACTGAAAATGTAGAAAATAAACATATGGTTTGGGCTTGACCTACGTAGTGGGAATGAGTCGCCACAAGAAATTTACGTTGTGATTTACAAAATGTATTCCTTGGGTAAAGAGTAGAAACATAACAGTGTTAGATAGCGTAGCAGCTGTTTGCTTTTAAACACTAATTAAACACGTTTACTGCTAACTGCAGCATTTTGTACTATCACAAGTAAATTGAAACATTCCTTCACAAAGAGTTCTTAGTATGACCAAAATAAAACATATTGTCTGATTTACTGGGAGGGCGATTCCGTTTGTTCTTGATCAGTTCATTTTCGATAAACCTGATCTTATTTCCTGTTCAGTGTTAAGTGTATAATTTGATTTTATGAAGGAAACAGCAGAGTAACCACCCTCAACGGAGTAAGAACTGAATTAATTGTACGATCAACTTTCAGCCGCGCCCCTGCTCCCCTGACAAAGATTCGTCACCCCTAAGTTAAACCACGAAGCACACTTTGAGTATCACTTATACGGAGAAAAAATATTTTAAAAATACGACTTTACGTCATTGCCCTTACTATAAAATTTAGGCCTATAGGGCCTGTCCGAAAAGTACCCGCAAGAAGAAACTCGGAGGAATGCATTGGGTTTTCGGAAAAGGAGGGAAATTTGGTGCCATCTGACTGTGAGAGCTTGATCTTTGCTCCCCGAGCTTCGATTGCTCCATGAACGGGTTAGGACATTTTTAATAGCATATTGCAAATTATAAATGACCTAGTTGGAGGAAACTTCTTTTTGGATGCGCTAAGAGGAAATGGGGAAAACGTTTTTAGCAGATTGATTCTGGCAACGGTTCAACAGATATATATATATATATATATATATATATATATATATATATGTGTGTGTGTGTGTGTGTGTGTGTGTGTTTGTGTGTGTATGTGCGTCTATATATATATATATATATATATATATATATATATATATATATATATATAATACGTTTTCTTGTTTAATAATTTAAAACAATATAGGTTATTCAAATACAAGAATATTTATTATTTTATATCCAAAGCTTTTCGTTGGCAAACAGTACCAACATCATCAGGAATGAAAATTACAATAATGGAAGATATAGGCTTAAAACATATGTTTAATTAGAAATAGAATTGTTGCTAAATTTATACAAATTGCCAAATTTATTTTGTTGCTGTAACATTATAGACATTGAATATGGTATCAAATTTAGAATGTATTTGTATTTGTTCTTTTATTAGTTTGTTATTATTATTGTGTTTATATATTTCGAATGCTTCATATATATATTCATTATTAATCTCTTATTAATTTCTTTTATAAGTCTCATATTTTCTATATTTGGAAATTGGTGGTTATTATTAATACAATGTTTTGCGAAATTTGATTTATATATTTCTGGATTAATATAGGCATTTAAATGTTCTTTATATCTTTCTTTTAATTTTTTCTTGGTTTGACCTATATAAGCTTTATTACAATTTTCGCATTCTAATTTATAAACACCACCTTTTTCATGCATAAATATATATATATATATATATATATATATATATATATATATATATATATATATATATATATTTATGCATGAAAAAGGTGGTGTTTATAAATTAGAATGCGAAAATTGTAATAAAGCTTTATTACAATTTTCGCATTCTAATTTATAAACACCACCTTTTTCATGCATAAATATATATATATATATATATATATATATATATATATATATATATAAATAAATATATATATATATATATATACATATATATATATATATATATATATATATATATATATATATATATATACATATTATGCACCTTTTTAAAATATATATATATATATATATATATATATATATATATATATATTTTTTTTTTTATTTATATATATGTATATATATATGCGTGTGTGTGTGTAATTGTGTGTTTTATATAATGAATATATTCTACGTTAATGAAACATATGAAATAACAATATATATTATTTAATTATTATTGATATAAAAATATTAGAAACGTTTGGCAAGGAAACAGTAGAATAATGGAGCTATCTGTTTCTAAACAAGAGTTAATATAAATATATATTTTAAATACTGGTTTTATTGGTGTTCGCGTATTCACTTGCAACTAACAGAATGTGATTTCTTTGCAGGGCTGGAATGATCTCAGCTTCCATGGGTCCGACCAGATACCCACCCCTAACATAGACGCCCTGGCGTACAATGGTCTCATACTTAACAGCCATTATGTGCAACCTCAATGCACGCCTTCAAGATCTGCATTAATGTCTGGAAAATACCCCATACACACAGGTAAAGAAGGAATGACAAATCTGCTTTACGTAATTACACAATAAACTATGCAACACTTTTATTATTTCTAAACCGTGTCTGCATTTA
>JBAIZL010000006.1:3582500-3630000 GCA_036971475.1 Prosapia bicincta | reverse complement strand
GATCTGTTTTGGGTTGGTAGCCCTAAAATACAGAAGGGAAATGTGGTTAGGTTTTGTTAGAATATAAATTAATTTATGATAGGTTTGGTTAGGTTAGGTTACGTGAGGTTGTGTTAGATTAGGGTAGGTTAAGTAGGTAAAGATAGGTTAATCATATCGGTAGATCGTCCTAGCTGTGAAAAATATGTAGAAAAAATATTTTATTATTTTTAACAATAATAATCGTATGTTTGAGCCATTCATTTGTTTTAAACTGTCAGTATAACAGCGTGGAGTACAGTGGGTTCGACTTACGAAGGAACGGAGTCCCGGCTTACGACCTCTCGGGAAGGTATGCGACGGACGTCTTTACAGACGAGGCTGTCAACGTGATCAAAAACCACGAAAGTGACAAACCCTTGTTCCTGTACCTAGCGCACCTGGCGGTGCACGCTGGAAACAGGGGCAAGTATTTGGAGGCGCCTCAAGAATTTATCGATAAATTTGGACACATCCCCGATCCAAACAGGAGGACATACGCAGGTAATTGTACTCCCTAAGGATTACACGTTATCTTGTCTAGCTGCGAAAACCTAGTTCAATATTTTTCTAAAATTATTTAATATTGAAAATTTATGAATAAATGACTCATTCAATAAATATAGACTAAAAATATTAGTCAAATTAAAGTTAACAAAAAAGGGTAATGACTGGGTTAATTTCTATTACTGAAAAATGAAAGAGGAAGAAAGAACTAATGTAACACTAAGTGAAAATATTTATTTGGAGCAACTATGGTGTTTTCGCTCTAACTGTGGTAATTTTTAATTATAAAAAAATAAATAGTTAGTAGGTTAGTATAATAGTAAATTCATCTTAACATATTTGTTTTGCAATCGAAACATAAGCGTATCACGACATAAAACATGTTTGGGGTTTAAGACGTTTTATTTATTTATAATTTACTACACAAGAATATAAATAACTTTCTATATTTGAATTGAAATCTAAGTTAAAATTTCATTTTTTTTTTGTTCATCTTATACCTATTTGGTTATACATTTAGTGTTTAATAATGATTTAAAATTGAACTTCCACGAATTTGAAAAACCTATTATCGTATTTATTGCGTGAGAAGTGTTCACTATATTGCTCTCGAAACGCGAGTCATTTAAACATGAAAATGGTGTCAAGAGAACTGCATAACCTGCAGGCTGATATTTAAGATCAATAGAACTCGTTAAGGTAGAATGAGTTATTTGTCAGGAACGAGATAGATATAGCATATCTCCACTCAAAAAATCAATGTCGCACTTTGCAAAATCAAGTATATTATTATTGCTGTTTTATTATATCAACGATTTTTATTTATTATTTTTTTCATATAAATCAGTTATAAGAGACCCAAAAAATGTAAATAATTTAATAGGTAATAATAATGTCCTAAATATTATCCCATTTATAAATATAGTAATATCATTGTGTATGTAATGTAATACAAATGTATTAGTAATGTAAGCTAGATATTGTGTATTAATAAAGTTTAGTAATATAATGTACGAATTAAACAAACCTGAAATAATAAATTCCGAATATTTATTAAAGATTAATACCACAATATAAGGAAGTGATGCGGTATGTATTGAAATTTTATTTTTCTGAATTATTTTACGTATTTGTTTAACTTGAACTCGTATTTGTTTGCCTGAGCTGATAACGCGGTGTCATCTGCAAATGTGGCCTCTTGTGTATTAAGTGTTATCGGCATGTCGTCGATGTAGATGTTGAACAATACAGGCCCAATAATTGAGTTCTTCGGGAATTCGGCCTGTATAGTCTGTACGGTAGATTGAGTTTGGTCAATTGAATTCGTCTGACCACCAGCGCTCTCGAACGGATGAACAAGAAACTTATCTAAGAGCTTACCAATTGTTGGCGATACATACTATTGGTACTATTTTGACAAAGTTGGATAGCGTTAAATTATCTTATTTTTTTAAAACTTTTTATTAACTTTACTTATGTTTGAAATTTCTAATTTCTTTTCAAAAAATAATGTTAAAATTTAATTAATTAGTTTTGCAATAGTGAAAACTAACAAGTACATCTGATGGTTCTTATTTTCTAGGCATGGTAGCAAAGCTAGACGAGTCCGTGGGGCGAGTAGTGGAAGCTTTGCAGAAGAAGGACATGCTGGATAACACCATCATACTGCTCATGTCCGACAACGGGGCGCCATCTACTGATAATGCTATGCCATCCATAAGGGTTTTCCCGAATTGGGGATCCAACTTTCCATTTAAAGGCGTAAGTGTGGAGTGCAATCTAAGAGATTTTATAGCAGTGTGTGGCAACCACGAGAAGTTTGGTAAATGTGTAGTATGAGATATATCATTGCTTGGCGTCTTTAAGAAAACGTTAAGGACATGAAAACAAAATATCTTACTAGCCATGAAAGATGTTTGCCCTCAGTACTGAGCGCTATATATTTTATGTTCGTCACGTGCTCAACCCTTCCTTCAAGACACGTTGTAAAAACTTATCTTATGCTAAACATTTACATTTTTTCAGTTTATAAACTTGATTACACGACAAGTGTAATATTTAAAAACTAAACTTCTATTTTTATTTATCTCTAAAAAAAATTATTCAGTAATGAATAAACTGTGTGAAACCACATGCCAATGTCATTCGTCGTTGTGGCAACTTGTGGAGATATCGAAATGAAAATTCAGTTAGACATTTTTATATTTTGTATTATTTTATGAAACATTTAAAATTTTGTTATCGTTATGAAAATTAGGTTTATTACTTTTAATTTAATTAAATTAATATCTCTATCTCTATCACCATTAGAAAATATATGTTTATCGTTTCTCTATGTATTTTATTATTACAGGTAATGAAACAATTTTCTTTCATATAAGCTGATCTTGATACTTTAAAACATGTGGGCATTCAAATTCCTAAATTAAAGTGTATGATTATCAAATAATTGACGTACTAAATTAACATTAAAAATGTATATTTTTAAAAATTGTAGAGTCTTTGTAAACATATTCTTTAACAAAATTTAAGAGCATCAAAAAGTATTAAAATATTTATATATAGTTTCTCGAAGTCTAACCCTTGAGCTTTAATATAACAACAAATTTTATAAAACTGAATCTGCAAATACTATGCTACCTATATTTTTTACTAATCTCAGGGGAAATATTTTGTGAATAACACTTTCGTATAAAAAAATAAATTGCCCGTAACATCTTTTTAACTACAGTAAAACAGTCCAATCTTTATTCTACGAAGTATGTAAATTGGAAACTCCCCAAGATGGCTATGCTGAACCTGTTTGTTGTTCCTCGAGTTAGATTTGTAGTCGTATCTTTTCTTTTCTCGAGTAAATACAGTGAGTGCTATATAGGAGGAATATTGCTTAGAGTGATTATTTGCTTTTATTCTTTTTTTTTAATTTTTTGGAATTATTTTGTTTAATGGTGCTGTGGAGAGTATTGTTAGGGATCGGATCTGTAGTACCGGCGCTTGACTCTGTTACGGGAACACCCGCAGAATTAACAACCAAGTGTCTCATCTCACCCCTTCACTATAATGATTTAAGGCGCTATAGTGGAAACAAAACTATAGAGTAAATTCTTTTAAATAAATGTGAATACCGAATAGGTCAATGGATTAAGCAAAGACACCATCCTCTCACAAATAGAGGTTGTAGTTATTTCACAAAGGAAGTACTAACCAAACCTAATACTAACTTAGGAGAAGAGTAAATGAATACTTTACGAAAAAAAACTATACAGGAATAAAAAAAATAGGGTAGCACGTTTGTGAGAGCAGCATTAGTAGTTTTCCAAAAGAAACGAATTTCATTTATTATTTTATTTTTACTTTATTAAGTGCATAAAACATTATCGAATATTAATAACCTATACACATGGTTTCTCTTATAACTTCCAGTTAACAAAAGATTTAAGTTTTTATGCTGAAAGTGAGAAAAACATGAAGTGTTTTTATGCTTCGTTTTTGGGGGAGAGATTTTTTATGTTGGCAATGAAATGGAGACAAAGTCTAAAAACATTATTCTAGTTTTCAGTCAGAGACGATGATGAGCAGAGGTTATTACAAATGCTGTTTTTTAGCATTGCGGGTTGCAGTGATGACGTTAAACAATGTTACCAAAACTAAGCAGATCGACATACCTACGAGGATACGTCAAACGTAATAACAAGTACACTTCAAGCTTTCGGGAAGGAATTAGTTATGGAGGTATAATAAAGAATTAAGTACAGAAAAGTCTCGCAAATCCAAGTCCCGATTTTCCGAGGTTGTGTTAAGCCTTTTTCTATTTGACCCTATTTTATCTATTTGTAAGGAAGTGAGTCGGGCGTCCAATAAATGTTTATAGCCATAAAGAAAATGAATCCGGCGTTTAAGAAATATTTATATCAATAAGTCATGCAAAGGAAATGAGTCAGACTTCCAAGAAATGTTTATATCAATGCCGTATTTTTCTTCCTCCCCATTCTGTTGTAATCCTCATACATTCTTCCTCCTACATTCAAGTCACTAGTATTCTACAGATTGGTGTATTACCCAACGTCATCAGTTGTATATGAGAGCCCTTATTAGTTATGTTTAGACTTCTTTATTTATGCTGTAAGTTTCGAAAGTCGACAAATATCCTTTAGAAAGCACAAATGTCTAGTCTTGTGGATGACATATCAAACAATAAACCCTCTTGATGCAAACAAATCAATCAAACAATGACGACGCTTAAGATTAGCTGGACTGGTCTTTATTCCCGCTAATTATAAATCCGGATCGAGCGGTCACCACATTGATATGGATATGAAGGGTTTTATTGTAGGCCTATTAGGGTTCATTAGAAGTCGTACTTTTTCTATTGTATAGGAACGATTTTCCGTGTAATCCGAGTTTCCGATAATCAGAGGGGGGTCTCGGTCCCATTCACCTCGAATTATCGAGACTCTACTGTATATTGTAGATTTATTGAGTACTTTAAAAACGTGGAGTTAGTTATGTAGTATTAATGATTGGGCATGTTCAAGAGAAAAGAAGGAATTAGGTCAAGATTTCAGAGAAATGTTTTCAGGACTTCAGTAATTAAAATTTAATAACCTGAGACTCGTTGAAACTGAAATGTCATTGTTACGGAGTATAAATATACTGATTGGAATGTTGTTTAATGACAAGAGATTTAGGTTAAACTAATGAATAATTGGTAACTAGTTAATTGTAAAACTTATCCCAAATATAATAAAGCTCACAGACTTATATTTCTCAAGTGGAGGCTTGGAGAAACTAATCGAAATGAAGCAAAGGCCACGTGCCGTAAAATCGTCTCGTATTAGGGTGAATTCCAACGTATTAAACACAATAGGCTAGCATACGTTTATGAGGCTAGTATACGTTTAATAGGTTAGTAAGTCTGTAATCACGAGTTACAAAGTCTAAAAGTGAAAAAGTAAGAAGAAAGGCGCGAAATAGTGCTGTACGAGAAGCACAGACGGATGGTAGATATCAATGAGTACGGCTGTGTAAAGGGGAAAATCAACGGGTTATGATATACGTTAACCATTCTTTTGTGAGTGGAGAAATCAATCTTCCGTCATAAAACTAGTGCATATGTACTATACGCTAGCCTTATACAAACAATATAATTAATAAGTCAAATTTAAACGTAATAAAAATAGAACAAAAAAATATTATCTCCAATTATCTTAGAGAATAGTTTTCCAGAGAAGACTGATGCTGCATCACAATAATCACTCATAACTGTAGTTTAAGTGAAAGTGATCTACCATATCATAAAACGTTTTCACGCTGTAAATAAATGCTAAACGAGGCCGTGACGTAGACGAGCTGATGGACATTGTTTAACAGACACGGTGGAATGTTATATTATTACAAAATGATGTGGATATAATTTTACAAAGACAGACGTCAGCCTTTGGGTGGGTAAAACGTCGGATGGAGACAAAGGCTTCAAGTGTTTTTACTCCGACAGGTCGTAACGGATCAGATGAAATGGGAGAGGGAACTAAAGAACACAAATCGATAACAGGGTACAGAATAAAAATCTGTAGACTTTTTAAAAAAAATATAATACTGTTTTTAAAAATAGGTTTTTCTCTTTTTTATAGGAAGTACTGTATACATGGAAAAAAAAATTACTGATGTATTTGTCCTCTTATATCTCTTAAATAATTAAATAACAAAAGCAGTAAAAGGGATTCAAGAAAGTAAAAAAATCGATTAGTTTTAATAAACGAAATCTTAGAAATGGAGTCTGTAGTGGTTTTAAGTATGGCTTACTAACGAATTTATTCTTTTCTGCCAGGCTAAAATGGAGCTATTGGGTATTGTTTGTAAAATATTAAAATCATTTAATGGTAATTGACAATTGTTATTTCCATTGAAATAAATAATAACAAAAAGGAAGCTAGATCTTTAATAGATTTTTATGTTTCAAAAAATTGAAGTTATTGTTGTATTACGCATTTGCATTACTTTTATCTCCAGGATGATACAACCCCTGTCAGATAAATGAGCAAATATTTTGTGAAACATTTTGTATAAAAGATGGGATCAAGTTTTTTTTTAAATAGGTCTAAAACTTTTACCCTGTAACACAAAATATCTAAGAGAAATAATCCTGATTACGCTGCAAAAACAAGGTTGAAAGTTTACAAAAATGATAAAACACAGGGGTTAAATATTATCAAAAAAAATTTAAATTCATTGAAAAATAATATAAAATAATATATATATATATATATATATATATATATATATATATATATATATATATATATATATATAAACCATATTATCTATGTTTGTGGCAGGGGATTTCTTTTTAATAAATAGTTCGATATTTTAAGAATATAAAGCCCTAAAGATTAATATTAACTGAAAAAGAATCGAAATCGATATTTAGCAATATATAAAGAGGAATCTTAGGAGATTCATCCAGAGGGAGGTTAGCTAGATTCTGCGACTTGCCCTTCCAAAGCGGGTGAGTCCTACACATTGAATAAAATTATTTTCTACATTATAAAACAAAGCAATAGTCTGAGACAACTCAATTCAGTAGTTTGTAGATTCTTGCTGCAATTATGTATAATATATTACGATTATGTAGTTTTTATTAAATTTGTCATATTATTATAATGTTAATATTAAAAAATTATGTTTAATATTTTTAATTTTAAATATCTCATTTTCTTAATTTGCAACTCTTTGAATCTTTTAAGATTGTGAGAGGTTTTATATTAATAGATTCACTACATTATAAATAACTGTCTACTATTTAAACATATTATATAAATAAATGTATATATATATATATATATATATATATATATATACAACATTATATATAAACAACAAATTACATGAATTATATTCGAGTATTTATAGGTGATAAGTCGAACATATTGCAATAACATTAACATTTTCTCAACAATGATGACTTTTGTGGTATATTACATTCCAAAACCAAATATTTTATTTAGAAGAGAGTTTATATGAGATTTTCATGATATAGGTTAAATTTAGATTTATGAACAATTGTTTAAGAATTATTATTTGTTTAAGAATTATTATATGAAATACTTATGTCCTGCAGGCTAAAGAGACTCTTTGGGAAGGCGGCGTTAGGAGTCCCACAATTCTATGGTCAGCCCAGTTCCAATCCAACCCTAGAGTATCGACCCAACTGCTTCACATAACGGATTGGCTGCCTACCTTATATTCCGCCGCAGGTAGTATGTTACTCACTTGTCTTTTTTTTATGCCTAACTAGTCTAATTCTTGGAGAAAAGTGAGAGTTTTGAATCAAATTTGAATCAAGTTTTAAATAATTAGACGGTTTTAAACGCTTTGAAAATACAGCAATACATACTCTTTATTAAATAAGTGAAAATCGAATAAACAACGCTAACATAATTTATTCAGCCAAGAAAGAATTTTTGTGTCTTTGAAAAATTGCTGATGGTGTGTATATATATATAGATATATAGACAATACTTTTTCTTTTTTCCTCTATTTATTTCTCTCCTTCTACATATCTATCTATTTAACAATATGTATGTATATAATATATTTTCTTGTTTAATAGTCTAAAACAACATGAGTTATTCAAATACAAGTATATTTATTAATTTATATTCAAAGCTTTTCGTTGATAAACACTACCAACATCATGAGGAATGAAAAATACAATAATGTTTTTTTAAAAATTGATTATAGGTTATATATATTTCTGTGTTTGTTATGTGTTCATTTTTATCAATAATGACAATAGCATTACTTTTATCTGCCTTTACTGTAATAAGATTATTGTAATAAATTATTGTATTATTTATTCCTGATGATGTTGGTACTGTTTATCAACGAGATGCTTTGAATAAAAATTATAAATATTCTTGTATTTGAATAACCTATGTTGTTTTATATATTACAAGATATATAATTGTAATAACAATTATATATATATATATATATATATATATATAGCCTCATATAAACAAATCAAACGATAGTGATTATAACGTCAAAATGAAAAGCTTTAAGCCATATTTTACAAACAAGTCAATTTACCAAAATTATTATTATTGCTTGAAGCTTTTCATATTGACATTGTTAACAGCCTCATTAGTTTTTCTTGCATAAGGCCATTATTTTTTAATAAATACGTGTTTATGATATGTATAATAAATAAATATTTAAAAGAGACAAAGTTTCTGCAAATACGTATAATAATTACGATTCATGGATAATTGGGTAGTTAATAGGGTGTAGAGTATTAATTAATTTTGATTACAATACTTTGATTTTAGTAAATTATATGTCAGATGGATTTAGAAAATTACACTCATCATTATCTAGCTATAAACATAGTTAATGAGCAAACGTATTTTAAAAAGTTATAATGAAAATTAATTACACAACAGAAGGCTGGGTTTTGTGTGTGTGTGTGTGTGTGTTTTTTGAGATATAAATTGATTAAATTAAGGAAGATCAATAAGGCACCTAAAGAAAAGGTTACGTGTGACTACACTTTCCAAACATTTTAAACTACCAAATTTGTGTTGCCAGAGCAGAACGATCTTGACTTGGATTCTTGGATACACGCTATTTCCGACTGCCAAAATCTCCCGAGCCTACGACACTATGTCCATGAGAAAGATTCTGCACTGTGACAAATCTAATGAACTTCGCAAACCTGTTACAGTACAATGGACGACTACAAAGGCGTGCAACTATTGGCGCCGAACAGTGTCTAAAATAAAGAATGCGGACGTGGCCTGCCGGACGGAAGAGATGCTTTGAATAGATAATAGGAGGTTCCGTTTAAACGGAACAAACTCATTCCGAAAATATAAGGTTACTCTATTGAAGGATATTTGATGTTTCACTTGGTTGGATGTTTTAAAAACGCTAGCTCTGTTACGCCAGTATAACTCCAAAAAGCCCTTGAAGATACTTCAAGAGTAGAGGACCCTAGGATAAATTTATAAATATTCAGGAAAAATATCCTTCTGCCTTGAACAGTTTCGTTACGGTTTAAATATATTATATTTATATTTGTACGAGCATATTCATTGGTAGCATATTTGTAAATTTTCTAAAATTATTAAAAGTGAATCAAGAATGTCAACAGAAATAAATAACAAGAACAAATACAACTAAAATTAATATTTTAAATTGATTTCAGGAATTGGGCTATTTTTACAATGATAAAAAAAAAACAACTCAAAGTGTCACCAAAAATTAGTTTTCAATAAACAAAGACGCTAGTTCACAACAGACGTCTTCGGTGCTTAACTACTTCTACAGTCTGTTGTAAACTAGTGTGTTTGTTTATTAAAAACTAATTTTTGGTGACATTTTGAATTAACTATTTTGTATTTTACCGTTGTGAATAGTTCTCACTAGCTAAGCTCTAATTAACTAAATTTTTATACTGTTTTAAAAACATAGTTTAGTGTACATAAGTACTAAATAACAGAAAAAGTAGTGGAAATGTAGGCTACTACTTTAAACGCACTACTATAAATTGATAAAACGCAGGATTATATTTATAAAATAAGGTTATACATCATACTTACTGTACTAGTTTAATTTTTAATAAAATATCAGCGCTCCGAATAAATAGTAACGACTTATTCTACATATTATTCTATTATACTATTCATATGTTGTTCAAACATTCTCATTAAATTTTTCAAATTGGATACTACAGCATTTTCTATGAAGACTTATAACAACAATAACTATCAGCAATTCTAGTAATTTTTTTAAAGTAAATACCTAACAATTAACAATAATATAAACTAAGTAATTAACAATAATATAAAGTAAGTAATAGCCAATAATATAAACTAAGTAATAACCAATAATATGAACTAAGTAATTAACAATAATATAAACTAAGTAATAACCAATACAATAAACTAAGTAATTAACAATAATATAAAGTAAGTAATAACCAATAATATAAACTAAGTAATTAAAAATAATATAAACTAAGTAATAACCAATACAATAAACTAAGTAATTAACAATATTATAAATTAAGTAATTAACAATAATATAAACTAAGTAATTAACAATAATATAAACTAAGTAATAACCAATAATATAAATTAAGTAATTAACAATAATATAAACTAAGTAATAACCAATACAATAAACTAAGTAATTAACAATAATATAAACTAAGTAATAACCAATAATATAAACTAAGTAATAACCAATAATATAAATTAAGTAATTAACAATAATATAAACTAAGTAATTAACAATAATATAAACTAAGTAATAACCAATAATATAAACTAAGTAATGAAAAATAATATAAACTAAGTAATTAACAATAATATAAACTAAGTAATTAACAATAATATAAACTAAGTAATTAACAATAATATAAACTAAGTAATAACCAATAATATAAACTAAGTAATTAACAATAATATAAACTAAGTAATTAACAATAATATAAACTAAGTAATAACCAATAATATAAATTAAGTAATTATCAATAATATAAACTAAGTAATAACCAATACAATAAACTAAGTAATTAACAATAATATAAAGTAGGTAATAACCAATAATATAAACTAAGTAATTAAAAATAATATAAACTAAGTAATAACCAATACAATAAACTAAGTAATTAACAATAATATAAATTAAGTAATTAACAATAATATAAACTAAGTAATTAACAATAATATAAACTAAGTAATAACCAATAATATAAATTAAGTAATTAACAATAATATAAACTAAGTAATAACCAATACAATAAACTAAGTAATTAACAATAATATAAACTAAGTAATAACCAATAATATAAACTAAGTAATAACCAATAATATAAATTAAGTAATTAACAATAATATAAACTAAGTAATTAACAATAATATAAGCTAAGTAATAACCAATAATATAAACTAAGTAATTAAAAATAATATAAACTAAGTAATTAACAATAATATAAACTAAGTAATTAACAATAATATAAACTAAGTAATAACCAATAATATAAACTAAGTAATAACCAATAATATAAACTAAGTAATTAACAATAATATAAACTAAGTAATTAACAATAATATAAACTAAGTAATAACCAATAATATAAATTAAGTAATTACCAATAATATAAACTAAGTAATAACCAATACAATAAACTAAGTAATTAACAATAATATAAAGTAAGTAATAACCAATAATATAAACTAAGTAATTAAAAATAATATAAACTAAGTAATAACCAATACAATAAACTAAGTAATTAACAATAATATAAATTAAGTAATTAACAATAATATAAACTAAGTAATTAACAATAATATAAACTAAGTAATAACAAATAATATAAATTAAGTAATTAACAATAATATAAACTAAGTAATAACCAATACAATAAACTAAGTAATTAACAATAATATAAACTAAGTAATAACCAATAATATGAACTAAGTAATTAACAATAATATAAACTAAGTAATAGCCAATAATATAATCTAAGTACTTAACAATAATATAAACTAAGTAATAACCAATAATATAAACTAAGTAATAGCCAATAATATAAACTAAGTAATAACCAATAATATAAACTAAGTAATTAACAATAATTTAAACTAAGTAATAACCAATAATATAAACTAAGTAATTAACAATAATATAAACTAAGTAATAACCAATAATATAAACTAAAAATTAACAATAATATAAACTATAAATGATAACTGTTTTGACGCATTTTTTCTTAATTAACTCTGGTAATACCTGCCAAATGGTTATACTATAACTGAGATTCGTTTCAAAATATTAATAATAGGTTTAAGCAAATACAAAAATCTGTAAAGAACACAGTAGCGTAATTATTATTATTATCATACACCAATAACACTAGCTGCATTTTACTTAAACAACCTTGGTGTACATGTCGCTATCACAGTTAAAACATATCTATAACCTTCTGATAATGCTAACTGTGTTAGCGAAACGTACATCAAACTTGTTTTAATAAATTTAAGGTGAGGTAATTTTTTGTTTATTATTACTAAGAAATACATTATAAAAATAGTAATAAACGGACAAAACAACAAACAATAATCGAAATCACTAAAACACAAACAGCAATAGTTGCAGTTCTGACTAATGGACAAACCAACAATCGCACTACTGTGGCCAAGCTTTAACTAATCCCAACAGATCGGATCTGTGGTTGATTAGAACGGGGATGAGCCTATTGCAATTAGCAATTATTGCCTCGCTTACGCTTTAGTTTAACTGTAAAGTCAGATAGTAATTGTAAATTAACCTAAAATATCGGTTGTTTTTGCAACGGGAAACTAATTCCTTTTAACAGTAGTAAGACCATTGTTTTAAAGATTTGAATAACAGTCAAAATGGTTTAATTTATAACAAAAAAAAACCTATTTCCATCCGACGAGTCATTTTATAGTGAGTATATGTATAAAACGTATATATTTTATAATTATTTCATTATTATTAAGAGTATTATTATTACTTTAGCCTCCTAGCGTCATTTTGTAAGTCAACGAAATGTTATTGCTCAAAACATATATTATGAATTTATTGATAATTTATATATTTTTTTATATTATTTTATATTTTATCTATACAACCCTTGCATGAAGTATAAATAGTACTAGTGACAGACGTATAAATCTGTAAAATTCTTATACTTTTGTACAAATGTGTTATATTGCTCCAGAAAATTAATGAGCAAACCTTTTTTGTTTTTTTCAATGTTTAATTTCCGTTTAAGCTTTAAGTATTTATCATGTATTATCTAGTATTCTTTGTTTTTAACTTTACATATTAAGATTTTAGATAAGGTAACAAAAAGACTGATGTACTAAGATGGGTCCAGTAACAACTATTTTAAAAATCAATTACGTTTATTCTGTAATTTTAACACTTATTTTTCAACCAGTAGTAATAGATAAAGCTCAACAATATCAATTAAAAACTATTATGCTCCTTCATTGTTGTCTGGTTTTGTAATTATTCTTAATTCCGCTGATATTATAAGGTATTTATGTAGTTACTGTTATTTATTCAATTTCTTCTATTACTTCACAGACTCTTTATATATAACATGTACAAACTTTCAGTCGTTATTAAAATACTTTTTATTCATCCACTCAAGTTGAAATATATTTGTTTAAACTTGTACTTGATGACTCTTGATTGTAATACCGTATTTTCTAATATTAACTCACTAATTAAATTTATTGAATTAATTATAGTTATGTATGGCAGAAACATTTTTCACAAAAGGGGCAAGGTATGCAAAATAGTTTTTCGTCATATTTAGCTTATAATAAGTGATAACACATGACTTCAAAATACAGCTGATTTTATGTTATGTGTAGAACAGTTATTTAAACGCATAAGTTATGTTACTTTATTTATATTAATTGTAATTATTTAATAAAAACTTATCAAAATTTTTTTTGTTCACCTAAGTAGGAATATACTTTAAAAGGTTTTTATGTTGCTTCTATTGTATTTATTCTCAATGTAAAATGTCACTGCAGGAGGAGACGTGGCGAGTCTCCCTTCGGATTTAGACGGCGTTGATCAATGGTATTCTCTGGTATGGAATCTACCGTCTCGCAGAAATCAAGTTCTATTGAACATTAATGAAAAGGACAGAAACGCTGCTCTGGTGGCAACTTCAGAAACTTCGTCGTTCTTCAGGCAAACGTGGAAAGTTGTTTTCGGTAAGGGGAATCCCAACTCTGTAAACTTTACTAATTTTACCAAGTAAAATAAGAGACATATTTTATGTATACCGTAAAATAAGAGACGTTTACCGTATTTTATGTTTATTACTAAACTTTACCTGACTAACTCTATCGATAAGAAAACAAACAACGTAATGTATGTTTATTTTATCTTAAATATTTTAACTAACTTTAAGATCAGGAATATTTTTCAGTTAAAATGAAAATGTACACAATTATAACACAAGTAGTGCATACAAGTCTCCAGTCAATTAAAATAAATTTGTTAATCTCCAATAAAAATATTACAATAAATTCTATTGGATTTTTCAGGTTGTATGATAGTTTCCTTAATATTTCACTGCCTCTGTTAGTGCAATAATGGCCACCTGTTCCTCAAGAGTTTATACAAGCTCGGAGCTTACGCATTCTCTAAAACAACCATTACAAAAAAACTTTACATAGCCAACACTTTCATTGTCTGTACAGGAACACTTACATGAATATTTAATTATTACGAAAAGAAAATGAAGGTGTGTTTGAATTTATTTAGGAATCAAATTGGATAACATTTACTCCGAAAATAGCTACACTATTTTATAAACTAATTTCTAATATGAGCATAGTACGTAATTAATATTAATTTTATAAAAGAGAAATTTTCAAAAAAACATTTTAAAATATGATTGTTTTGAATATTATTAGATATTATGTGCGTATACAGGGATACTATTTTCATTGTATATCTAGATGTAAACCTTTCTATTAACGAGCCCTTTTATGTTCTGGATCGTATCTTCAATATAAATGTTATTTTTTTATTATTTTCTTTTTTTTCTTTAAGGTTGAACTCAATGAAATGTAAGAGTATAATTTATATATTATTTTTTCTAATCTACCTGTAATAGCATCGCTTATTGTTTATTTATGTTGATTTCCTAATTGCGCTTCTTTTTGAGAATATTTTAATTTCATTATATGTCAACAAGATTGTAATATTTTAAAACCACCATTAATCACACAGTCTCCTACTATTTTGATGTTTTTTTTTTATAAATATTGAAATATTGGTATTTCATTTTTCATATCTTTGTATACATAAAATAAATTATTTGTAATTAGACCTGACGAGTGTATTGTATATATATATATATATATATATATATATATATATATATATATATACAGTAAACTCCCGATTATCCGTGGAATAGGGTGGCCCTGCAACGCCGGATAACGAATTCCACGGATAATCCGCTATGAACAAAGAATACGCAAAACGATCGTGAATTGATTATTATACCATAAGTTACACAAATAATGACCCCGGTTAATGTAATTCACAAATAATCTTCAGAGGACAAAATAAATACAGAAAATAATTTAAAATGTCGATGTATTTGAAGGATTATAACATGTTCATTTATATGTCTAACTATTTACAATACGTACATAAGTATATGTCAAAAGTAAGTATTTATGTACATATGTAATTTCCTTTACACATAATACTTTCACTTTTTAACAAAAAAATCTGTCACTTTCGTCTGTATTTTTGTGAGCAATGATTTAGCTTTAATCTAAGTTTCTTGAGAACCATTTTTTCGCACAGTGTCTACTTGTCCCACGTGTGTCACAAAGCCATAAAGATCGATAATGCATATGACAGATATGGATAATGCATATGTCACGTCCTAGACTATTTATAGCCGAGATTAGCTGACATTTGTTTACAATCTTACACATTAGGTTTTCGGGCGTCCAAGCATTTTGTCATTGTCTCTTATATACAGTAGTCTGTTCGCCCCTTTTATTTCGCTGGCCCGCGTCGGGATGCTTCCCCTTCAATGTAAAAATTAGTACGTACATATTTACATATCTATTCCCTTCATCTTAACTTCTATTAAGCCTTATATGTATTTACGTCGTAATTCACCGTTTGGAAATTTAAACACAAAAATCTGATTGGAATAAAAATTGCATATTTGTAAAACAATGGCAGAACCCGGATAATCCGCAAACCGGGCAATCCGCCCACCGATAATCGGGAGTTTATTGTGTATATATATATATATATATATGCACAACTACAGTATTTTACAATGACACCGAACGTATTCTAATAATAATATGACTTTTACAGGAATATACCACATATTTTATTAAAATGTTTAATTTTTAATTCCTTCATTTCATTTGTACTATAAATGTATTTATAAAGTATATATTGATATATCATATGAATTATAATATTGACGAAAACATTTGTTTTTTATGTATGGTGTAATACGTGGTCCTATTTACAGGCGTTTTCAAGAGCAATTTATTCGACGGTCATTATGGCGACACAAGATCTGTATACAACCCCGTGTACAACATATCCAGGGTGGTGACGAGCAAAGCAAATAAAGCCCTCTCCACGCTGTACATCCCCACCGCTCACCCAATACAAATGCTCACTCTGCGTCGCCAAGCAACCATAACGTGTTCCGCCGGTCCTACCACGCTGCCCCGGTGCGACCAGCGGCCTTGCTTGTTCAATCTGGAAAGAGACCCGTGCGAGTGGGTAGACATCGCCGCCAACAATACCTTGGTCACGCAGAAACTTTACGAAGAACTAGTGAAGTACAGATCCACGCTAGTACCGCAGTCTAACAAGCCGGTCGACACGTTCGGAGCCGACCCGAAGAAGTGGAACAACACGTGGACCACGTGGGTGTATTAAGTGTTCAGTTACCAGTTCAGTAGTTCAAGCAATGCTAGAATTTTAGATTTAACTTGAAAAGCTTTAGAGAAAACAAGGTGATATAATAAAATGTAAATAGGTTTGTATTTAATAGCAACTGTTGTGAGTTGAACAAAATGTTTAAACTCAATAGTTGCGCCGACTTCTGGACAAAATAAAATCAAATGATGAAAAGTCTGTACTTACAATAAATAATGTTTTCTACAACAAATTATTTGTATAACTTCTAAAGCTTTATAATAATAACTAATTAAGTACGTAACTCCAAACAAAAACAATCTAAATTTCCTCTCGTCTGAAATGCATTTTTTTCGCAATTTCTTCGATTATTTCCTAATCCCTTTTATCACCCTGTACGTCGTCTTGTATTTATCTTCTTTTGATCATCATATTCCCTTTTAGTGCAAATTTGGTGAGCAATATTGTTGTATATGATTTTCACACTCTTAAAATTATATATTTTCGTTTTTCATCTATTTATTTTTCTCCACTTAATATTTTAAACTAATCTGTTTATTTAGTCCAAGCATTTCGTCTCTGAATATGACACTCCGTTGTTTTTAATCGTTTTTAGTGAATTTCTTATACTCTAATGGGTTCACTTTGAATATGGCCAACACTGCTGGTCCTAAAAAAACATTTAAATATTTCTTTACAATTATTAGAAAGAACCCCAATATCACAAAAATAATCTAAAAAATAACTCAAAACCAGACCAGACCACTCTAGTTTGTAACTTCTTGCTTGTTAGATTGTAATTTTGTAATAGGTCCTTCTGATAATGATGATATTGCGATTCTTTCCAATATTTTCACTGTAATATATTGTACCACCGTGCCCTTGAAATTGTACAAATACTTCTGTGTTTATTAAACGTCCTTAATTCCATTATATTCTTCATCTTTATATCCAAGTAGTATCACCTCATCTTTATCAATTTGCTAAATAAATCATTTATATATATATATATAACTTTGCAACACTATTTTTTTGTATTCACTCATCACTTACACTTTTAATAACTTAAACAAGATTCTTACTTTATGTGCGAGTTTACTTTCGAGAACTATTAATTACGTATTCTCATTTTCAAGCTTTTTCTGATAATCAAAATAAGTAGTATTAGAATAAGCTTGAAAATGAGAACACATAATTAATAGTTCTCGAAAGTCAACTCATACTTATACCAAGTACGATTCTTGTTTAGGTATATTAAAGTGTAAGTGATATATACATATATAAAGAACTAAGTCAAAATACAAATACAAGAATTATAATTGAATTTACAATTCAAAGCTTTTCGTTGGCTGACAGTACCAACATCATCAGGAATATTAAAAACCTGATGTTTTTAATATTCCTGATAATGTTAAGATACTGTTAGCCAACGAAAAGCTTTGAATTGTAAATTCAATTATAATCCTTGTATTTGTATTTTGACGACTTAGTTCATTATTAATACACAAGAATACATATTGCGATATTTATATATATATATATATATATATATATATATATATATATATATATATATATATAATTATATTTTCATTCAAGACGAATAAGATGCGTTGTATGCTATGTAGCAAGTAAAAATTATTTATTATTTTGATTCTTTAAAAGAAATTTTCTAAATACATATAGAAATAGCTTGAATCCAAAGATCTAACGTTACCAAAATAATACAAATTTGTATATTTCTTTTTTTGTTTTCACTAGGTATATATAAAATTTTGATTTGGAGCGTGTGGCGGTCTATGTATATAACTAACATGTGTAATCTCTTATAGGGTTAGATATAGTTACAAAGTTCAAGTAATATTACAAGATTTACTGATAAACTTTTAAAAATTGTTTCGGTCAATATAAGAAATTATTGTGTTCGTAAACATAGAACAACGCTTTTAAATAAAACCAAAATGCTGTTGTTTTGTTTTAGCTAGGTGTAAGACATTCGTTTAACATTATATTTATATTTAAGAATCTAAATTATTTACATCACAAATTGTATTTTCATATTTTAAGTATTGTCTTTCTAATGTGTATTTTTTAAAGTGTCTTAATTTTCATTCCTTTGAAAGTGTGTTCAAAATAAATAGAAATGTCTGGTAGAACAAATTACAATTTCATTTTTCATCAATAAACTGACAATAAACTGACAGTAAACTGACAATAAACTGACAGTAAGCTGTCAATAAACTGACAGTAAACTGACAATAAACTGACAGTAAACTGACAATAAACTGACAGTAGTTATTAGAGTAACTTGTAGCAATAAAGTGTTCATTTTTTATGTCTCACAATGTTTTCCTCACCTGGTTCCGTTACCTTGTGCATTCGCTCTGAAAATGTTTTGAGTTAATATCATTTTTTAACTGAAGTTCATTATAAATTATATTTGGTAAGTATCTGTTATTTGAACTTTATTGATATTGAAAAGACATTACATATACTGAGGGAGAATTGTCACTGGAACACATACATAAATAATACAATATGATGCTGACGTCCCAAAAAATATAAATTTTAAAAGTACACAAGTAACCTCACAACACCTACAACTTAAACGTATTTTCATAACTCAAAACATTAGGGCATACCACTTTAAATTATAACTACAAAAGATCTGGTTATGGGATGTATTTAGTTATAAAAATAAATTAGGTTGTGGCAGTCGGAAAAGTGCTGACTAAAACGAAAACTTTTGTAGCCACATCAACAGATGTTTTGGAATTTAGAAAAACATTTAATTTTGCGCCAAGAGATATTACCTAAATACTAGTTATTAGGAATATACTGTGGTTGAATTTAATAATAAATACACAAAAAACCTCTTAACCACAAACTTTCTTTATTTTACCCATATGTACATTTCAGTTACCAAGTAACCATCCTCAGAGGGATAACATACAGTCTTTGTATGTTATCCCTCTGATGATGGTTACTTGGTAACTGAAATGTACATAAGGGTAAAATAAAGGAAGTTTGTGGTTAAGAGGTTTTTTTGTGTATTTATTATTACCTAAATATTTATTATCAGACGCGCCTAAGACGGTTTTCATTTAAAAATTTGGATTAAAAACACTTATTACTATATATTACTATTAACAACTCATTACTATCGTTACTTTGAATTATTTGTTTAAGGTTTATCAAAAGTTTTAAAAATTAATATAATTATAACTCATTTACCAAATTATTTACTAACAACCTTTTCTTTAATAATGTACAATAAATAATGTAACATAACCTACTTGTTAAAATAGTTGTTTTACAACAAGACCTATAACACAAACTCAGTTATTGCATGAAATCATATGTTATAGTTTAATTCACTTTAAGGTTATTCAAAGCATAACCTGGGGGAAATTATACTGAGGTGAATTGAATGTTTATGTAGATCCAATAAGTTTTTGTAGGAGTCGCTATAGAAGCTTTTACTTCAACAAATCGTTAACCTACCTGGTATAGTTGTGCTCCTAAAGCTCTGTCGATATTCACATTCCTTTAGGTGATCACCATTACAGCCACGTTTCCTGCATGATGTGCAAGTCTCAGATGTCCAACATGTGACAAATGTTACAGATTTGCTCCGGAACTGTAATGGCACGAACCTTTTGAAATGGGCAGCAGCTGCGCATAAAGTTAGATCTGGAGTTTTGTATATTATCCAAGGTTTCTTGACGTATCGGTGTTATTTATTGTTTAAATTGTTCTTTATGTTTCGGCTAAGAGGAATGTTTGTGCATCGATTCTAGTTTGGAAAATCGATGCCTCCTTAATTATCAGTGGCTTGCTCATTACCAGTAACATGACAGAGGGGTCAAGCTCCATTGCTTATACTTCTGCAGTCTCTTACACAGTTCTGAATAACTCTATACCAAATTAGCTTCAACTTTGTTTGTCGCCGCCGCAAAGAAAACAAACTATTAGCACATGTATCGTTATACTTTCTTTCTTACACCAAATATAGTTTTAAGTCTGTTGTAATAGAACCATATTGTAGCATATCTTAGTGTTTATTTTTAATAAAGGATAATTGATTTCAAACAAGTTTTGTAAAATGGAAAATAATTTTGAAATTCACGCATATCAAAATTTTTAATTTTTAGAGCGTCAGCAATAGGTTCTATTATTTTTCTGTATTTCTGAGGAATGTTTACACCACCAGGGACATTTGTAACAATATTGAATGATGTCTTGTTAAATAATAATTACCTTACTGTAGACCGAAATGTATTGTTTTGCTAAATTATTTTTGTAGCAAAACTTCCAAATACTCATTTATAAGGTCTGATGAATTTAAGAAAAATTCGTACTTTTTATTTTCTTGTATTTAATTTTAATTTTAGTGTTTAAGTGAAATAAGTGTTTAGGTTAAAAATATTTTATTAGGGAAAGAAAAGATGTAACTCAGAGTTTAAACTTTCTCAATATTTGTAACAATATTGGACGACGTCTTGATAAATAATAATTACCTTATTGTTAACGGAAATAGAAGGATATTAAGGTGCGTTTATAAGAAATAAATAAATTGAATTGTACAAAATATAACAAAAACTATTTAATTTATTACAACCATTAAAAACCATGAAATATGAAGGCTTTATACAATATGTTACAAAGTTCAAATGTGAAATGCAAATTTTCAGTACACAACATATTGCCTTTCGTATTAAGTTCGTCTTTAACCTGTTGCTACATTATAAGGAAATACTGAACACCTTACAAGCTAAACACGGCTACATTGGTCTCTGTTATGATTCAAATGCTATTAGAAATTTACTAACAAGCTTTAGTCAATACTTGTTACATTTAGGTAGATTCTATTATAATATTTACATTCCTAGTTTGTGCCTCATACATATCAAGTCTGTATATCATCGTTTAGTTTTATTTTTAAAATTCGTTTACGTATAAACATTTTTCCATGATTATTTTTGCTAGAATATTTTTGTAGCAAAACTTTCAAATACTCATTTATATGGTCAGATGAATTTAAAAAATATTCGTATTTTTTATTTTCTTGTATTTAATTTGAATTTTAGTGTTTTGTAAGATATGTGTTTAGGTTAAAAATATTTTATTAGGGAAAGAAAATGATGTAACTCAGAGTTTTTACGTTTCACATAGTTTTTGAAATATAAGAGCCATTTTATGTCTTGTGAACAGAAAGGTTTTTTTCCTTTCATCAGAAATACAATATAAGGTTTGAAAATTCAAAGAATATAATAACTTAATTAAATTTATTACTTACCCAAGAATTTGCCTTTCCTAACTTTACAATATTCTCTTCTATTGTTGCGTTTCGTAGTCACTCCATCTTCAAAACTTAAATTTTACCTGGTTTATGAGTACGATTTATGTTTTGCAAATTGAATCACTCCGAAACGCGTCGACAGAGAAGAATATTGTAACGATAGGAAAGGCAGTAAACTATACTGAAATATATAGAAATATTCCTAACAGAAATAAAGATGAGTAGCCAATGTTAAGAATTTGCCACTATATATTTAATTAAATTTAACACTAACATAAAATTTGCCAATAAATAATATTAAACAATAACATAGTTGAAAACATTATGCCAAATCTAAACATTGAATTAATAATTAAAAGAGGAAAATAATTGAAAGATAATTAATGATGAAACAATCTAATTACAACTGATTAGATTGCCCAACTGTCGATACCTGATTGTATATAACTTATTTTTACTAATCTTTAACTATTTTGATCATTCAAATATATATTTGAAAAATTAGAAAGTTATATAAAAAAAACATTATATTCACTATTTTACATAATCCGAAATTAAAGAAATTGAACACCATTATAAACAAGTTGTCATAAATTTATGAATCATAAATTAGAATTTACTTTTTACGAAATTACTCAATAAGAAATAGTGCACATATCTTTTATTTTATTTACTAAATTAATTCGTAAATGTTGCATAAGCTAGATATTTATTATACCTGAATAGTTTAAACATGAATGTTTTTATTATAGTGTTTTCATATTTATAATACCTTGAAAATATAGAATCCATGTAATTATGTATAGGTACGATTTAAAATAGTCAAATAGATGGAGATTTATGACGACCTTATGCGAAAATAGTAACTGTGGGAAATAATTCTGGTAATGTTTAAAAACAAATTGTTACTATTATTATGTAACGGAATCACGTTTAGCAAATCTAGAGTCAATTGTAGAAAAAAACAACCTCGGGTGTATATGGAGTTGGTTTTTTAAAAATCTGGAATAAGTCTGGAGTAAATAATGAAAACAAATCTGGAATATATTTATGACTTTTACTATATGTACTTTATTTAAGTACATATAGTGAAAGTGATAAGTGAAAGTGATTTTTCAAAGTTAATATATATATATATATATAATAATTTTAAAATATTTCAAAAACAAGAATACTTTTAATGAATTTATTTATTCAAAGCTTTTCGCCGATAAAATAATATCAGCATCTTCAGGAAAATAATTATCTAATAAAATTTTTTTACAGAATTTTGTAAAAATATTTTATTAGATAATTATTTTCCTGAAGATGCTGGTACTATTTTATCGGCGAAAAGCTTTGAATAAATATATTAATTAAAAGTATTCTTGTTTTTGAAATATTTTTAATTTATTATATATATTACAAGAAAACATATCACCATATTTAATATATATATATATATATATATATATATATATATATATATATATATATATATACGGTTAATTATAAAAAAACAATTTTCAGTAAGTTTTAAAAACCAACTTTGATATAATTGTAGTAATAATAAACTAAACATAAATTGCAAGAAACCAATCTAGTTTAATTCTTCAAAATTTTCTTTGTAATAAACCTGGAGTGTTTTGTAGAAAACAATCTGAATAGATCTAGAAATCGTAAAAAACAATATGGAATTATATATTAAAAAAAACAATCTGGAATATATATGGAGTTATTTTTTTTTCTTGAAAAAGTCTGTATTTTATTTAAAAAATGCAGAATATATATATATACAGTTATTTATAAAAAAAAACTATTTGAAAGTAAGCTTTAAAAACGAATCTGGAGTTAAATATAGTAATGACAACTAATAATAAATTGTAAAAAACCAATCGGGTGTTAATTCCACAAAAGATTCTGTAATAAACCTGGAGTGTTTTGCAGAAAACAATCTGAGCAAATCCATAGGTAATTGTAAACAAAAACCACATGGAATATATATGCAGTCAGTTGTAGTAAGACAATTTCTAATAAATTGTAAAACACAACCTGTCATCAGTTCTATAAAAATAAATCCCGAATAAACCTGGAGTTAATTGTAAAACAAATAATTTCGATTAGGTCTAGGGTAAATTGTAAAATAACCATCCAGAATATGTTTAGAGTTAACTTAGTATAAGATATTATCCAGACAATATCTATGAATTATTGACTCCGTATATATATATATATATACGGAGTCAATAATTCATAGATATTGTCTGGATAATATCTTATGCTAATTTAACTCTACACACATTGGTTTAAAAGTACAAATGTAAGCTACATAATTTATTGAAAACAAAACTCCTCTATAAAGATACGTCGAAAAATTGTAGTTCCGAGAAACTAAGGCAAAAACATTTTTAATACTTACTTATGCATTCACAAAGAGATTTAATTTGTGTTTATATGTCGCTACGGTTATTTTTGCAACTGCACTGCAATTCTTGTTTCACGGTCGAGGTAATATATTCCACAGGGACGTTATATAATTTTAGGCCAACAAGAAACAGTGTTCTAAAACCACTTACAGTAATTGTTGCATAGAGCAGCAACATTATGCTTACATTGTCATAGCTATTTAAGTTAACTTCGTATTCATGCTGCCGTTTTTCACGCTGATCAATTTAGGGTCAGTTAATTTATTCTTACCGTTACATTAAAACCTATAGCCAATTCCCAAAGGGCATACAGTAGTATGTTGAATAAAATATTCTGTGTTTATTTTTCACGGTTTTCTTTTGTTATGTTAAATAATTAAATCGTTTTAAATTTATGAAAATAGGTCAGGCTTCGTCATTAACAGTATAATTTCTGAATGACTGTGTGGAATATCATTTATGTTACAGCAGCTTGAAAATGAAACGGCCAGAACTAAGTGAATAAATTTACCAAAATAATGTTTAAAACTTTGATTTAAAATTAAATATTGTGAACTAATTATGTACCAATATATTTGATTTTATTTAAATTAAAAACTATTATCCCTAACATAAGTTACCTGTTGAGTGAAAACATCAGAAGCTACTGTAAGAAATAAAACACACTCTATTGAAGCTCAAGTTGGGAAAATGTTCGCATCGAATGTGTTTGAAAACGTTAGATATAAAGGTTTCCTCAACTCAACATTATTAAAAGTCTGTTGTTATTATTATTATATTGACATTGATTGTAAGTGAAAGGCTTGGACTAATGTATACACGTATGTTGTGCTTATAAGAGAGGACATGAAGTGTTTGTTAG
Organism: Prosapia bicincta; assembly: GCA_036971475.1. NCBI lineage: Eukaryota > Metazoa > Arthropoda > Insecta > Hemiptera > Cercopidae > Prosapia > Prosapia bicincta. Next base: position 3,604,430 of record JBAIZL010000006.1, on the reverse strand, counting down.
TGATATCTGTTGTGGTGATATCCTTTCTGTAGTGAATATAATAAAAAATATGCGGATTTCGATGATTATATTGATACGGATGATATGGTGATGATAAAGGTTAGAGTGGTTATGATGATGGTAGTGTTGGTATCAGAGAGAGTGATAATGATAATAATGATGATGAGAAAATGATTGTGATGATGATGATGATGACTATGATTATCATGAAGATGTTGATGAGGATGATGCTAATGTGGTTGATGATGATTATGATGGTGGTGGTGGTGGTGGTGTTAATGGTGATGATGACGATGATTATGATGATGATGATGATGATGATGATGATGATGATGATGATGATGATGATGATGATGATGATGATGATGATGATGATGATGATGATGATGATGATAACTATGGTGATAGATTTAATGGTATTATGATAATGTTGGTAGTTATGATGGAGGTTATACTGGACGTTACGGTGGTGGTTGTGGTAGTATTATAGGTGGTAGTAATGTTGTGTTGGTAATGGTGAGAATTGTAGTGGTGGTGGTTGTGGTAATGGTAGTGTGATAGGGATTGGTTTTGATGTTGAGATTGTTAAGCGTACTAAAGATGATATGGTATAGTGATTGTGTTGGTGGTGATCATGATGATGATGACGACGATCATTATTATTATGAATATGATGGTAATTATGGTAATAGTGGTGGGTGTAAAAGTAGTGGTGGTGGAGGATGTGATAAGCTTGTACTTGTGGTAAAGAATGATCGGAATGAGGCTAATGGTTGTAGTGCTGGTGGTGGCAAGGATCATGATGATGGTAAATATGATGTTGACTGGTGTGGTGGTGCTGTAATTGTGATTTTGGTGGTGTGATTATTATTATAACCAGTATTATAATTATGATTATGCGTTATATAGTTATGTTGGTGATAATAATGGCCTTAAGATAAGGATTGTTTATTATTATTATTATTATTATTATTATAACTGCCATGAAAAAAACTGAGATGCATAGTTCTAGATGGTTAGAATGGATAACTCTTATTATTACAGTTAGCGGTCTAATTCAGCGATAATATTGTTTAAGTGATTGATGGTATTCATTAATGTTTGTTTGGGGATAAATTTACAAATAAAAACATATCACGTAATCACTCCCTCGTAATATCCTCTAACGTGTTAAATCAGGGCAATCAACATGAAAACGTTATTTAAAACATTTAAAATCCAATTAAATTTCGTAGTACGTTTAAAATAATTTTTATAAAACGTTTTAAAATCCTTGCATATTTTGTTTGTGAAGTTCTAAGGGACAAAACTATAGGGACCGAATATCTCAAATATACAATATTTAAATTATTTATATTTAATTAAAAAATATTGAAAAATATTTTATTACCAAAATTCTAAATTTTATTATTATAATGAAATGTTTACAACACAAAAACATTAAACGCGGTTGGGGTACATTACTTATTTATCAGGAGTAGTTCTACAATTTTCTATTTGCCAAAAATAACAATGTGCGTTTGTGTGAGTGTGTATACAGCCTAATGAACATGGAAAGAAGTAGATTTGATAATATAGTTGTAATGTGGTCAAGTAATAGCAAAGAAATTTAGTAATAGGCGGTTGTTTCCTGATTTTATACTAAATTTAGAAACGTTCAACCTTATAGATTTACAATATTGGCCAAGGTAAAAAACATTGGAATAATTAAGTAAATAGTAGTTCCTAAATAGGCAGATCTAAGATGTAATGGTCAAGTTAAAACAAATTATCTTAACAATTAATATATATATATATATATATATATATATATATATATATATATATATATATATATACATATATATATATATATATATATATATATATATATATATATATATGGATTAAAAATACTTTTTTATTTTCTTATTGTAGTGGTGATTTACTTTAGAGATCTTTTTATAATATACATAAAACACCTGTTAAGACATTTTGTAAAAAAAGTGTTTTAAAAGAATTTCAATTTTTTCATCTCCTAAAGATGATAGTCATAAGCTTTCGGAAAAGTGGTTTCTTGTAATATAATTAACTAGGCACAAACTAACAAATCCCAAATTATTGAGCATAATAATGTTTTAACGCATTCGCAATTTGGATACAAAATGAGCACTTAGTCTGATACCACTAGTTATCTATTTTCACTTAGAGCTATGTAACTGGATCGTATTGGACTCTGTTCATCAAGGTCTTGTGGGAAATTATCAGGTAAGGGTACAAACTCTGGCACTTGTTGGTTGGTGACCAGCAGAGGAGCGTCCGGAGTGACTGCATCGTAGTACTGGACTGATGGCGTCTGCGTTACCGTGTTGTCGGAATGGCTTTGTCGTTTGTTCGAAGTGATTGAAATGCCGAACTTTCTCCCCAGGATTGGCTTCAGGCTTTCTATCAGTTTGGCAAATCTTTCGGCTGTATTCTGAAACACAAATGTTAGTATTAGGGACTGTGACCTTAATACGCATATCTAATATCGGCAATAACTAGGCAGTAAGACTAGTTAATCTTTAATTAGGAATATGGATCGGTGCAATCATAGATTCAACACGACTTTAACTTCTCAGTACAATACTATTAAAATATTATATTAAGATATAAGATAATATTTTAAATAACTGCAATAATAAAATATTATTATTATTATTATTATTATTATTATTAATATTATTATTATTATTATTATTATTATTATTATTATTATTATTATTATTATTATTATTATTATTATTATTATTGTTATTATTATTATTGGGGAACTTTCTGAGAGACAGTTTGGCTTTAGGAAGGGCAAGTCAACTATTGATGCTATTAGAACCGTAGTTGATGCTGCTAAATAGTCGAGGTAGGTAACCACTTTTCAAGACCTGTGTGCCTTCTGGTTACCCTAGACGTACGTAATGCCTTCAACACAGCGAGATGGAAAGACATACTGTATGCCCTGGAGAAGACATTCGCTCTGCCTGAGTACCTCCTACGGATAGTACGAGACTACCTTAACAACCGGTATCTGATATACGAGACTTCAGATGGACCTAGAAGGAAGAGAGTAACAGCAGGAGCAGCTCAAGGCTCCATTCTTGGCCCGGACCTCTGGAATGCAAATTACGACAGCATTTTGCGTATAACAATGCCAGATGGAACTTTCCTGGTGGGATACGCAGACGACATTGCTGCGATCATTATAGCGAGAAACCAAGAGCTCGCCCAATTGCGACTGGCCCAAGTAATGCGTCGTGTTAACAGCTGGATGATGGAGCATGGTCTACGCTTGGCTCTGGAAAAACTGAGATTCTTCTGATATCCAAGAGACACCTTACTCCTAGCCCTGAGATGCTTGTGGGAGAGGAAAAAATAGCGGTTAAAAATGCCATTAGGTACTTAGGTATCATGATTGATAGGAAGCTGAGCTTTCAAAATCATGTTAAATGCGCAGCTGAGAAAGCGATCAGAGTCACAACAGCTATGAGTAGGCTTCTGGCTAATGTTAGGGGCCCTACACAGAGCAGACGCCGTCTTCTGATATCCGTGGCGCAATCTATAATGCTGTACGGAGCGGAAATTTGGGCAGGTGCCCTCAAAACCGAGAGGAATAGAAGATGGATGGCCTCAGTGCAGAGAAAAGGGGCACTAAGAGTGGCGTGTTCTTATCGAACGGTCTCGGAATCGGCCGCTCTAGTAGTGGCGGGAATAATTCCTATTGATCTGCTGGCACTAGAAAAGAAGACCGTTGCGGAGCGACGAAAAAATACGGACGATAGGGATAACCAAAAGGAAGCGAGAAGAACGACGATTACCAAGTGGCAGGAAAGATGGTCTGCAGACCCCACCGGAAGATGGACAGCCAGACTAATCAAAAACCTATCCAGTTGCACTAACAGGCAGCATGGAGAAGTAAACTTCTACACTACACAGTTCTTGACAGGACACGGTTGCTTTCGGGCCTATTTATATAAAATGGGAAAGGTGAACAATCCAAATTGCTCTCATTGTGGGGAAGGGTCACCCGATAACCCCGAACACACCTTCTTTGTGTGCAGAAGATGGCAATCTGAGAGAACAACGCTGGAAAGCAACGTCGGGCCAATAGACCCGGACAACATTGTGGGCAAGATGCTGTGGAGTGCATCCAACTGGATGGAGATAGCGACATATATCGAGAGCATACTGCGGAGTAAAATGAGACAAGAAGATGGTCGAGGTCAAGATCAGTGATCAGGCCAAATACACTCAGTTTCAGAAATAGAAACCACTGGGGTTAATAAAGGGCCCTCTGACCAGGAAGAATGCTAATACAGTGATACCCTGGTCAGATCACAAAGGGCCGGAAAGGAGGAAGGGTTTAGTGGGTATTCGCCAGGAGTCCCACACACCAGGTCTGTCAGGGCAGACTTGATGGTGCGTAAATGCATTCCAACCTCCAAAGGAAAAAAAAAAAATTATTATTATTATTATTATTATTATCATTATTATTATTAGTATTAGTATTAGAATAAATACGGACGATAGGGATAACAAAAAGGAAGCGAGAAGAACGACGATGACCAAGTGGCAGGAAAGATGGTCTGCAGAACCCACCGGAAGATGGACAGCCAGACTAATCAAAAACCTATCCAGTTGGACTAACAGGCAGCATGGAGAGGTAAACTTCTACACTACACAGTTCTTGACAGGACACGGTTGCTTTCGGACCTATTTATATAAAATGGGAAAGGTGAACAATCCAAATTGCTCCCATTGTGGGGAAGGGTCACCCGATAACCCCGAACACACCTTCTTTGTGTGCAGAAGATGGCAATCTGAGAGAACAACGCTGGAAAGCAACGTCGGGCCAATAGACCCGGACAACATTGTGGGCAAGATGCTGTGGAGTGCATCCAACTGGATGGAGATAGCGACATATATCGAGAGCATACTGCGGAGTAAAATGAGACAAGAAGATGGTCGAGGTCAAGATCAGTGACCAGGCCAAATACACTCAGTTTCAGAAATAGAAACCACTGGGGTTAATAAAGGGCCCTCTGACCAGGAAGAATGCTAATACAGTGATACCCTGGTCAGATCTACAAAGAGCCGGAAAGGAGGAAGGGTTTAGTGGGTATTCGCCAGGAGTCCCACACACCAGGTCTGTCAGGGCAGACTTGATAGTGCGTAAATGCATTCCAACCTCCAAAGAAAAAAAAATTTAAAAAAAATTTTAAAAAAATTATTATTAGAATAAGCAGTCAATAATAAATACTAATATACTCATCTTCATTTCTGTTAGGAATATTTCTATATGTTTGAGTACAGTTTTCTCCCATTCCTAACTGTTTAATATTGTCCTCTGTAGACGTGTTTCGGATTAACTCCATTATCAAAACTACGATTGAAGTACGATTGAAGTTTTGAACATGAGGTAATCCAAACGCGTCAACAGAGGACAATATTAAAAAGTTAGGAATGGCAAAAAATGTACTCAAACATACAGTCAATAATACTTTCAAGCAGTCCATGGTTGAAGAAACAAACTAGCCCTCGATACCTTTGTAATAAATGAACGCGGTATTTCTGCTTATAATTTGTATATAATATTGTAATTCAATTGATTTAATTACATAAATCATTCATTTTGCTATTCCTATATTAGTAATTTTACATAATATAGTTGCTACGAAGGGCATTTGAACATGAAAGTACAAATACGCATCATAAAAATAAACAATTTCTCATTCTATCATACACTTGAATCTTTTTAAACCCAAACAATTATTCAATAATTAATTTTTAATAAATCTAAGAATACAAAGTGGATTATAAAATCTTTAAATATAATAACATTTATAAGAGAAATATTTTTTTTCATCCCCTTTTATTTTTCCGGGGGTAATGAGAGCATTAAATAGGTTATTAATATTTTTTTCTAATGTTGCAGAATGAAAATTTAGTTTTCACAAAACTATAACTATTTCATTTCGTGGTATACAATCTAATAATAACTGTGGAGTAATTTTTCTTCCATTTAAACAACCGGTTTGGACGTATGGTATACAGCTTTGGGGCTGTGCCAGCAAATGTCACATACAAGGGATACAACGCTTCCAGAACAAAGTACTAAGAAACATCGCCAACGCTCCTTGGTATGTGCGTAACAGTGACTTGCATTGCGATCTTGGTGTACCCATGGTCGAGGAAGTCATAAAACAGAACGCCATCAAACACGTAAATCGGCTCACTCAACACGAAAATCCTGAGGCACTGAGACTTCTCGACAACAACCACCTGACAAGACGACTCAAAAGGACAAAACCATTTGAACTCGTTGAACGACAAGAGTGACAACAATACTCTTCCTCACGCCGGTTGGCTTCCAACATCAAACAAGATACAATAGAAATCAATGGATTCTTTGTAATATAAGCTAAATATAATTATTAAATGTAAATTAATGGTTGGTCAGAAATGACCAGTTTTAATAAAAAAAAAAAAAAAAAAAAAAAAAAAAAAAAAAAAAAAAAAAATTTAAACAAAGCCTCTTATCAAGAAATAAATCTTTCCATTTAAACGCTTACGTACATTTCAATTTCAAAGCAATCATCTTTAGAGGGAATTATTACAAAAGGGGGAAATTATTTTTGTAATGATTTCCCGTGAAGATCAATTCAAATGTAGATCCCTTATCTTTTATATACAAATTTTGTTGTTGTTGATAAGCTCTTTTATTTACTGAATTATACGTTAAAATGTTGAAAGCGATAGAAGTATTTCTATAAGATAAATGGCACTATATATATATATATATATAATAATTATATTATTATACTATATATATATATTATTACGAGTATTATTTTTAAGGAAGCTCTCGCAATGTATTTCATAAAAAATAAATACAATTATAACACACACAGTATAGTATCACACTATACTATTATAGTATTACAATATACAGTCTTATACTATACTGTTATAGTATCACAATATACGAAAAATACAAACTGTAATTTAGACCAATTATTATTACCATACAAATAACCCTTGAAACTTATTTTGTAGGCCCTAAAAAAGTAAGTAAAATATTTTAAACAATAACGCCTTATAGTTAGGCAATTGCTCGAGCTTGGTTGTAAATCATGATCTTACGGGCGTATCCATCGGCTCACCTTTAAATGAAACAGGAACATTGCATACCTTTAACATAAGTTTCATATAAAAGTATTATACTAAGCGTAATACTCTAGACTATTTTAAGTGCGATTGAATGTTAAGAATAACCTAATTTACTGTTTCCAACTTTTAAATTATGTAAATAATAGTTGTATGATTTACTAGTTATTAATTAAAATTTTAAATAGTTTTAAACTGTTTTTATTAACATTACTTATCTAATGAAAACAATCATTAGTTTTATTAAAGAAAGAAATTTAGTTACTTACTTAATAAGTTATATTTACCGAATGTAATATAGTTTATGTATTTAAATTTTATATTTTTACAAAAGATTCTAGGCCAAAATTCCAATGACATTTTATGAGTGGTTTTAGATCTTTGTTTGTGAGTTCAAACAATCTAAGTTGTAAATCAGAGATAAACTGTGACAATAAAGTTTTTAAACTCACTCAAATGCTTTTGTACAACAAAGTTGTCTGCGACTGTAATCTTTTCTGGTGATGACAACTTTGTTGGCGAAACGCGTTTGAGTGTAAATAAATGTTTTATTGTTAGATTGTGTAAGGTTACTTCTTGTTTACATCCTAAAATGCAATTGTAGTCATTAAATAGGATTACTCATACAGTAATAAAATCCTTTCTGGTGACATTGTCCTACATTCAAAGATTTAAAGCATGCTGATATATAATGTAAAACCCTATAATGAGTAATTATTGAAGAATTAAAGGCTACTTAGTTATTTTAATTAAAAATGTTGGGGTAGCTATAGTTTTGTCATACATTTACCCATTGCTTCAAAGCACTTAGTCGTATTTCACTTACCTAAAAACTACAGACTTTGCACTTCATTATAAGCAAAAATTTGTAAGTTTGACCTTAAAAAAACACTACTTACCGAAATAAACATTAAAATTATTCTTTTAACGTAATGAGACAAAACATTATCTGTTACACTAAGAGATTTCGATCAATGTCTTGTAACACTGACCAAGCTTCGGTAAGCTTCGTAAGCCCTTATATTTAGCTTCTGCAAGTCACACATTTGCTGGGATCAAATTGAAAGGGTTTGCTATTTATTATTGTCAACAAAACCCCCCAAAAAATCTGTAATTATTATAATTTCTATATTACCTTTTAAGTCCTGATCTTTACAAATAGCAACATTTTAAAGATCGCTGATTTTAATTTCTTCTGAGAATTTCTCCTTCACAATTGTGGAAGCAACTAGTCTTACAGTTTCGCATAATATTGTATAACCATAAACATCAAGTGATAAATAAGAGTATATACTCCCCATGAGTGTACATAATTTATCAAATTAAAAAAATATATATTAAATTAAAATTAATATTTTAAATTATAGTTCAAAATGACTCTATTACTTACGAAATTATAATATTAAACATTATATGGACTTGTTGATTTTCTTTTCTTTACCTAATCAATTTGAAGTTTTTAAATTATATGCTTCAAAAATCTGTTTTCATTAATATGTTTTATCTTTATTTAGATAAAATATGATTATCATTATTTTTAAACTTATAATGATCTTTAGTTTTAAATTGTTGAAAAACATAAACCAAACAATTTATGTTTATTTGTAACATATTCGACAATATTGCAAAACGATAATATTTGCACAATTTCGTAGATATCCTTAAAATATACATCTTTATATTGCATAGGTACTTGTTATTTTTAAAAATATGCTGATTAAAAACTGATATTAGTTAACTCTGTTTATATGAAATGAATATTTAATTTCTTTTGTTATTATTCATGTTTTATTCCAATACAAACTTTCGACAGTGAAATCTTATTTTTCAGAATTCTTCTTGACTTATAAAAACAAATGTGAACCATATATTTTTAATTTCTGTTTATAGATTATTTACTTTTAAACAACCTCATAGCACCAATTAGCCATTTTATATTTCTTTTTCATTTTAATAATCTTAAAGGACTATTGCGAAAATGTTATAATTTTTTGAAAATATTAAATATAAATATTAACTATATAGTTAAAGGGAAACACTAATAACATTCTAAAAGAAGATATTTTAAACTAAAGTTTACTAAAGTTTTTTGTTCTCGGGCACATTGGAATCTTTAATGAAGAAAATGCAAATCTTTTGAAATATTTTACTTTTAAACAGCGTTTTTTAAATTGAATTAGCTCTTCATGATTCAAATATCTTGTATATACGAAATGTATTATGGATGATAAACTTTTTTTAATTTTAGTCATATTAAATTTTTGAGTAGGAAGAAAGAATTCTCAGGTAGGAACATTATTTTAAGAAAGGATTGTTTCAAAATAAAAGCGTTTATCTATGACTTTTTAAAAAATGTATTTTACATATCTTTAATAGTTCTTAATGCATATTATATTTATGATCGATTAGTGCGTTTTTCTCGAGGTTAACCAGTTAAAAAAATTACTAAAATAAAATATTGATTAGTGAATGAGAAATCGATTAGTGAACAAAATTTTGAACTATGTTAATTGAAATAGTTTAGTAAAAATATTATTTCATATTAATTATTAAAAAATAATTTCAGATAAAATTTTAATTTCGCAATATTATAAATATATATTATAACAATGAAATTGTATGACAAATGTCATATTCTTAGTTTATAATAAATTGGTAAAATAAGAGAATTTTAAAAGTAATCTACTGCCTCTCATTAAACACCTTTTATAATTCTAATAAATGTGTTTACAAAAAAAGCGAAGAGCTTTCACGTTTATATATTACAGCAAAAATGTGAAAACAAAGATAAAAGGAAAACATTCCTGTTAGGAAGACGTGGCAACAGTGAAAGAGTGTTGCATTAAAACATACGCTCAAAATTACTTTATAAATGTAATGAGGCAATAAGTTCTTTACGCTTTAAGGTCCTTATAGTAAACATGGTTAATCTTACTTGGATCACTCGCCCGATGATTGTTGAAATCCCATTGACTGAGTCAAACGCCGGGGAGATCAGAGCGTCTGGGATGTCCAAGTTGATCTTGTTCCTGTCAAACTCCGGGATGTCATCGGTCCCGTTTTGCGGTTTCTGGAGTCTCGGCCTTTGAGCAGGCGATGAACTCTGTAGTAAAAACAATGTATATTTTATTTCTGTTTATAAATATATGTACTGCATATGTATTTATTCCGAGTAAAGGTTTACAACAATATCTGATTATGCATACGTTTACAAAAGATTTCTCTTATTATTAAAATTAAAAGAAAAATAATTACATGCGTGAGATAGATTTACAGAAATATATTACAACAAAATGTACAAACTAGTCTTCAGTAACCTTAAAATATGAAAATATTTCACCATCACAACCGTATCTATTTGAAAATACGTTCAAATGTTTCGAGACTTGTCATAATTTATAAATAAATATTATGAAACAATAATTTCATCCAAGATAAACCATTTACAGCAATATATTTGACTATTGGTAGCGAATTCGCTTCATTTACCAACGATTTTCTTTAATTGGGTAAAATAAAAGGGAAGTTCTTGTCATGAAACTCAGCACTAATATAAGTCGGTGCTATGAATATAGTTCTTAGAGACGTAGAATTTTAAAATACATTAATTTCGGATATATCTCAGTTCCCAGCAACGACTTACACCAGAAGTTCTGTAATATTCCTAATCAGTGACTTCCTTAAAGTTATAATATTTTCTGACGCCGCCGCTACAGAAATTAGACATTATTTTGTTTTTTGTAAAGTGTCAAGTCAACTTAGTTCAATTAACTTTCCGTTAATACTATACCGATTACAACACATGCCGATAGTACATATTTAGTAGCCCTTACCGGTAAATAAAAAAAAAAAAATTGAAAACTGTAAGAATAACCAATACAGTAACCGTAAAATTTACGTTCCGATTCATTTTACTATATTTTTAATTTAAACGTTCAATTCTGAGGCACGCCAAGGAAAACAGTTCCAGAAAAATTCTCTTCCATTTTAACCATATACACGCGCAATTAAAATTAGAAATTTCTATAAACAAATTATTGTTTATAAAATTGAATATTTTTTGTAGTTTAATATTGGCCTTTGTCCACACACCACCTTACACTAACCATATCCTCAACTATAAATTCGTAATGTATAAAAAAATAATAATAATATTTTTTTTAATAATGAAGAAAAAGTAATAACACACTTTAAAAAATTTAAAAAAGAAATAAAAGAAAAGATAAGAATGGAAAAAATTATAGTAAAACTCGTAATTTGTAGTTTGGGTTTAATCAAGCTATAACCCTATTATGGCCATAAACGCTGATTGGAAATTCAGGCCCTCACACAAACAACAATGCTGGCTAGATCAATGGTGGTAATGTAGGTATTATGTATCTAGCATGGATAACGTAAAATAACCGATACACATCTCTGACACTTGTCTATGAAATTCAGTATGTAATATACCAAATAATTTCACTCCAGACGTAGGAATGTAGAAATATCTTGTAACTGCCATTGAACCTTCGTACTCCATTAGAATGGAATTGGGTTAAAGTATTTAAATGTTAATATCGCAGACTCGCTAAATCAATATATTCGCAATAATGTGTTTGAGCTTATTACATGTTGTCTCTGGTCTTTAATGGATATAAAATTTTGTGATCGCTCTTAAAGGTTCCTTAAAAATTGTCCTTTTAATAAAGTTGTTAACTAGCCAAAAAATACCAGTTCCGTTATGTTCTCTGATGTGTGTATTACTCTGAGAGGCACTGGAAGCATTCTGTGCGTATCTCAGGTTCTTCACTAATAATACGAATTACAACTAAAATCAATCAAATCCAAATTTGACAAATTGTAGGGTATCATATTTTCCTGAAATAATCTCAATGTTAGTATTTTTAGATAAACTTATATCCGTAATCATTCAATTAAAAACAACCAAATTTAAAATAAATGTAACCAGTAATTGCCTGAATTTTTTTAAAGTCTGTTCATGATTTAAAATCATGGTTATATAGTAGACGAGCAAAATAAAGTTAAATCTAAAAATTATCTTCATTTGAATGCTTAGTTTTGAGTTTTTTACTGCAGAATCTGTATTCAAGAATTGAGTTTTAGACTTAAAACTAATTCCAATTGATAAAATATGAATTTATCCAATTTCTGCTACTCTTTTATTTATTATTATTATAATTATTTTGTTTAATATAATAAAGATACTATGTTATAACTTTTTCTAATTTGTTAATGAACAATACTATGCTGAAAAACCTATCTATAATATTTCCAGATCAATTAAAATTTAATGACAAAATATTATTTCTTCTTATGGAATTTTCGAGCTCAGCAACTTATCGGATAGTTCTAAAGTGTTCAAGGTCTACAGATGGTAAGTATAGAAAACATAACAACGTACATCAATTTCTTTTGTTGTTATAGCTTTTTACATTGTATTTTCCTCAATACGCAAACACACAAAAAACAATATTTATTTACTTTTTCCCGCAAGAAAGGCCAAGCTTGGTCATAAAGGTTTGTTGGTGCAATTTGTGTATCTTCACCTAATTTTAAAACTTTTATATTCTTAGACTGGTTTAATTATTGCATTTCTAATTAAAAGTTTCTGAAATTATTGCAGAAGTGGTGTTTTAAATAAATTTATAAAACACATCTAGTTGAGACAAAACTATATTAAATATAATCATTTAAATTATCTAAATATCGTGTTATCATTTTAGAAAAGCGAATATATTAGACGATCCAAATAAAGTATGGTCTAATAATCACGTGTATCTAAGGAAACAACTATTACGGCAGTGTCGGTGTTTAAGGGGGAAACGTTTTATTTTTAAGACATTAAATTCTAAAAATATCAACAAAATATTTAGATAAAGTGAGATCAAGATAGAAATTTTATATCTTAAATTTCTTTAGGTATGTTAGCCAACTTTCTACTCTATTATGACCCTCTAGATTGCCATAATAAAAAAAATATTTCCTTTAAGGGTATTGTGTTAACTACTCAAGCTATAATTGCCCTATTTCTTAAGAGCGAGGGAGATCTTGTTCGTATCTTATTCCAGCAATATTATCCTTTCCGTCGGGATAGTTATTATTTCATTCTTTTTTTAGAGAAGCACGAATCAAGATTCGCCTTATAAGAGGAGGAGAAAATGTTTCACATATTTCTGCAATTTATTTACCACCTTTGTTGGGTGGTAATCACTTTTAAAGGCTAGAATAAATTCATTATTATATGAGTAATATAGTATATGAAGTGGTTTTGAGGCCATAGATGGTATTTTTCATAAAGATACAATCAATAATAAAGTCCTACCTTTCAGCTCTATTGATCCAAGGCAGTTCAACCTACCTATTGATCTAAGGCAATTCAACCTATCTATTGATCCAAGGCAGTTCAACCTATCTATTGATCTAAGGCAATTCAACCTACCTATTGATCAAAGGCAATTCAACCTATTTATTGATCAAAGGCAGTTCAACCTACCTATTGATCTAAGGCAATTCAACCTACCTATTGATCTAAGGCAATTCAACGTACCTATCGATCTAAGGCAATTCAACCTACCTATTGATCTAAGGCAATTCAACCTATCTAATGATCCAAGGCAGTTCAACCTACCTATTGATCTAAGGCAATTCAACCTACCTATTGATCTAAGGCAATTCAACCTACCTATTGATCAAAGGCAATTCAACCTATCTATTGATCTAAGGCAGTTCAACCTACCTATTGATCTAAGACAATTCAACCTACCTATTGATCTAAGGCAATTCAACGTACCTATCGATCTAAGGCAATTCAACCTACCTATTGATCTAAGGCTATTCAACCTATCTATTGATCTAAGGCAATTCAACCTACCTATTGATCTAAGGCAATTCAACCTACCTATTGATCTAAGGCAATTCAACCTATCTATTGATCTAAGGCAGTTCAACCTACCTATTGATCTAAGGCAATTCAACCTACCTATTGATCTTAGGCAATTCAATCTATCTATTGATCTAATGCAGTTCAACCTACCTATTGATCTAAGGCAATTCAACCTACCTATTGATCTAAGGCAATTCAACCTATCTATTGATCCAAGGCAGTTCAACCTACCTATTGATCTAAGGCAATTCAACCTACCTATTGATCTAAGGCAATTCAACCTACCTATTGATCTAAGGCAATTCAACGTACCTATCGATCTAAGGCAATTCAACCTACCTATTGATCTAAGGCAATTCAACCTACCTATTGATCTAAGGCAATTCAACGTATCTATTGATCAAAGGCAATTCAACCTATCTATTGATCTAAGGCAGTTCAACCTACCTATTGATCTAAGACAATTCAACCTACCTATTGATCTAAAGCAATTCAACGTACCTATCGATCTAAGGCAATTCAACCTACCTATTGATCTAAGGCTATTCAACCTATCTATTGATCTAAGGCAATTCAACCTACCTATTGATCTAAGGCAATTCAACCTACCTATTGATCTAAGGCAATTCAACCTATCTATTGATCTAAGGCAGTTAAACCTACCTATTGATCTAAAGCAATTCAACCTACCTATTGATCTTAGGCAATTCAATCTATCTATTGATCTAATGTAGTTCAACCTACCTATTGATCTTAGGCAATTCAACCTACCTATTGATCTAAGGCAATTCAACGTACCTATCGATCTAAGGCAATTCAACCTACCTATCGATCTAAGGCAATTCAATGTGTCTATTGATCTAAGGCAATTCAACCTATCTATAGATCTAAGGCAATTCAACCTATCTATTGATCTAAGGCAATTCAACCTACCTATCGATCTAAGGCAATTCAACGTATCTATTGATCTAAGGCAATTCAACCTACCTATCGATCTAAGGCAATTCAACGTATCTATTGATCTAAGGCAATTCAACCTACCTATCGATCTAAGGCAATTCAACGTATCTATTGATCTAAGGCAATTCAACCTACCTATCGATCTAAGGCAATTCAACGTATCTATTGATCTAAGGCAATTCAACCTACCTATCGATCTAAGGCAATTCAACGTATCTATTGATCTAAGGCAATTCAACCTACCTATCGATCTAAGGCAATTCAACCTACCTATTGATCTAAGGCAATTCAACGTATCTATTGATCTAAGGCAATTCAACCTACCTATCGATCTAAATCAATTCAACCTACCTATTGATCTAAGGCAATTCAACCTACCTATCGATCTAAGGCAATTCAACCTACCTATTGATCTAAGGCAATTCAACCTACCTATTGATCTAAGGCAATTCAACGTATCTATTGATCTAAGGCAATTCAACCTACCTATTGTACTAAGGCAATTCAACCTACCTATTGATCTAAGGCAATTCAACCTACCTATTGATCTAAGGCAATTCAACGTATCTATTGATCTAAGGCAATTCAACCTACCTATTGATCTAAGGCAATTCACCGTATCTATTGATCTAAGGCAATTCAACCTACCTATTGATCTAAGGCAATTCAACCTACCTATTGATCTAAGGCAATTCAACGTATCTATTGATCAAAGGCAATTCAACCTATCTATTGATCTAAGGCAGTTCAACCTACCTATTGATCTAAGACAATTCAACCTACCTATTGATCTAAGGCAATTCAACGTACCTATCGATCTAAGGCAATTCAACCTACCTATTGATCTTAGGCTATTCAACCTATCTATTGATCTAAGGCAATTCAACCTACCTATTGATCTAAGGCAATTCAACCTACCTATTGATCTAAGGCAATTCAACCTATCTATTGATCTAAGGCAGTTCAACCTACCTATTGATCTAAAGCAATTCAACCTACCTATTGATCTTAGGCAATTCAATCTATCTATTGATCTAATGCAGTTCAACCTACCTATTGATCTTAGGCAATTCAACCTACCTATTGATCTAAGGCAATTCAACGTACCTATCGATCTAAGGCAATTCAACCTACCTATCGATCTAAGGCAATTCAACGTGTCTATTGATCTAAGGCAATTCAACCTACCTATAGATCTAAGGCAATTCAACCTATCTATTGATCTAAGGCAATTCAACCTACCTATCGATCTAAGGCAATTCAACGTATCTATTGATCTAAGGCAATTCAACCTTCCTATCGATCTAAGGCAATTCAACGTATCTATTGATCTAAGGCAATTCAACCTACCTATCGATCTAAGGCAATTCAACGTATCTATTGATCTAAGGCAATTCAACCTACCTATCGATCTAAGGCAATTCAACGTATCTATTGATCTAAGGCAATTCAACCTACCTATCGATCTAAGGCAATTCAACGTATCTATTGATCTAAGGCAATTCAACGTACCTATCGATCTAAGGCAATTCAACCTACCTATTGATCAAAGGCAATTCAACGTATCTATTGATCTAAGGCAATTCAAACTACCTATTGATCTAAGGCAATTCAACGTATCTATTGATCTAAGGCAATTCAACGTATCTATTGATCTAAGGCAATTCAACCTACCTATTGATCAAAGGCAATTCAACCTAGCTATTGATCTAAGGCAATTCAACGTATCTATTGATCTAAGGCAATTCAAAATACCTACTGATCTAAGGCAATTCAACCTACCTATTGATCTAAGGCAATTCAACGTATCTATTGATCTAAGGCAATTCAACCTACCTATTGATCAAAGGCAATTCAACCTACCTATTGATCTAAGGCAATTCAACGTATCTATTGTTCTAAGGCAATTCAACCTACCTATTGATCAAAGGCAATTCAACCTACCTATTGATCTAAGGCAATTCAACGTATCTATTGATCTAAGGCAATTCAACCTACCTATTGATCAAAGGCAATTCAACCTACCTATTGATCAAAGGCAATTCAACCTACCTATTGATCTAAGGCAATTCAACCTACCTATTGATCTAAGGAAATTCAACGTATCTATTGATCTAAGGCAATTCAACCTACCTATTGATCAAAGGCAATTCAACCTACCTATCGATCTAAGGCAATTCAACCTAGCTATTGATCTAAGGCAATTCAACGTATCTATTGATCTAAGGCAATTCAACCTACCTATTGATCAAAGGCAATTCAACGTATCTATTGATCTAAGGCAATTCAACCTACCTATTGATCTAAGGCAATTCAACGTATCTATTGATCTAAGGCAATTCAACGTATCTATTGATCTAAGGCAATTCAACCTACCTATTGATCAAAGGCAATTCAACCTAGCTATTGATCTAAGGCAATTCAACGTATCTATTGATCTAAGGCAATTCAAAATACCTACTGATCTAAGGCAATTCAACCTACCTATTGATCTAAGGCAATTCAACGTATCTATTGATCTAAGGCAATTCAACCTACCTATTGATCAAAGGCAATTCAACCTACCTATTGATCTAAGGCAATTCAACGTATCTATTGATCTAAGGCAATTCAACCTACCTATTGATCAAAGGCAATTCAACCTACCTATTGATCTAAGGCAATTCAACGTATCTATTGATCTAAGGCAATTCAACCTATCTATTGATCAAAGGCAATTCAACCTACCTATTGATCAAAGGCAATTCAACCTACCTATTGATCTAAGGCAATTCAACCTACCTATTGATCTAAGGCAATTCAACGTATCTATTGATCTAAGGCAATTCAACCTACCTATTGATCTAAGGCAATTCAACCTACCTATTGATCTAAGGCAATTCAACCTACCTATTGATCTAAGGCAATTCAACGTATCTATTGATCTAAGGCAATTCAACCTACCTATTGATCAAAGGCAATTCAACCTACCTATTGATCTAAGGCAATTCAACGTATCTATTGATCTAAGGCAATTCAACCTATCTATTGATCAAAGGCAATTCAACCTACCTATTGATCAAAGGCAATTCAACCTACCTATTGATCTAAGGCAATTCAACCTACCTATTGATCTAAGGCAATTCAACCTACCTATTGATCTAAGGCAATTCAACGTATCTATTGTTCTAAGGCAATTCAACCTACCTATTGATCAAAGGCAATTCAACCTACCTATTGATCTAAGGCAATTCAACGTATCTATTGATCTAAGGCAATTCAACCTACCTATTGATCAAAGGCAATTCAACCTACCTATTGATCAAAGGCAATTCAACCTACCTATTGATCTAAGGCAATTCAACCTACCTATTGATCTAAGGAAATTCAACGTATCTATTGATCTAAGGCAATTCAACCTACCTATTGATCAAAGGCAATTCAACCTACCTATCGATCTAAGGCAATTCAACCTAGCTATTGATCTAAGGCAATTCAACGTATCTATTGATCTAAGGCAATTCAACCTACCTATTGATCAAAGGCAATTCAACGTATCTATTGATCTAAGGCAATTCAACCTACCTATTGATCTAAGGCAATTCAACGTATCTATTGATCTAAGGCAATTCAACGTATCTATTGATCTAAGGCAATTCAACCTACCTATTGATCAAAGGCAATTCAACCTAGCTATTGATCTAAGGCAATTCAACGTATCTATTGATCTAAGGCAATTCAAAATACCTACTGATCTAAGGCAATTCAACCTACCTATTGATCAAAGGCAATTCAACGTATCTATTGATCTAAGGCAATTCAAACTACCTATTGATCTAAGGCAATTCAACGTATCTATTGATCTAAGGCAATTCAACGTATCTATTGATCTAAGGCAATTCAACCTACCTATTGATCAAAGGCAATTCAACCTAGCTATTGATCTAAGGCAATTCAACGTATCTATTGATCTAAGGCAATTCAAAATACCTACTGATCTAAGGCAATTCAACCTACCTATTGATCTAAGGCAATTCAACGTATCTATTGATCTAAGGCAATTCAACCTACCTATTGATCAAAGGCAATTCAACCTACCTATTGATCTAAGGCAATTCAACGTATCTATTGTTCTAAGGCAATTCAACCTACCTATTGATCAAAGGCAATTCAACCTACCTATTGATCTAAGGCAATTCAACGTATCTATTGATCTAAGGCAATTCAACCTACCTATTGATCAAAGGCAATTCAACCTACCTATTGATCAAAGGCAATTCAACCTACCTATTGATCTAAGGCAATTCAACCTACCTATTGATCTAAGGAAATTCAACGTATCTATTGATCTAAGGCAATTCAACCTACCTATTGATCAAAGGCAATTCAACCTACCTATCGATCTAAGGCAATTCAACCTAGCTATTGATCTAAGGCAATTCAACGTATCTATTGATCTAAGGCAATTCAACCTACCTATTGATCAAAGGCAATTCAACGTATCTATTGATCTAAGGCAATTCAACCTACCTATTGATCTAAGGCAATTCAACGTATCTATTGATCTAAGGCAATTCAACGTATCTATTGATCTAAGGCAATTCAACCTACCTATTGATCAAAGGCAATTCAACCTAGCTATTGATCTAAGGCAATTCAACGTATCTATTGATCTAAGGCAATTCAAAATACCTACTGATCTAAGGCAATTCAACCTACCTATTGATCTAAGGCAATTCAACGTATCTATTGATCTAAGGCAATTCAACCTACCTATTGATCAAAGGCAATTCAACCTACCTATTGATCTAAGGCAATTCAACGTATCTATTGATCTAAGGCAATTCAACCTACCTATTGATCAAAGGCAATTCAACCTACCTATTGATCTAAGGCAATTCAACGTATCTATTGATCTAAGGCAATTCAACCTATCTATTGATCAAAGGCAATTCAACCTACCTATTGATCAAAGGCAATTCAACCTACCTATTGATCTAAGGCAATTCAACCTACCTATTGATCTAAGGCAATTCAACGTATCTATTGATCTAAGGCAATTCAACCTACCTATTGATCTAAGGCAATTCAACCTACCTATTGATCTAAGGCAATTCAACCTACCTATTGATCTAAGGCAATTCAACGTATCTATTGATCTAAGGCAATTCAACCTACCTATTGATCAAAGGCAATTCAACCTACCTATTGATCTAAGGCAATTCAACGTATCTATTGATCTAAGGCAATTCAACCTATCTATTGATCAAAGGCAATTCAACCTACCTATTGATCAAAGGCAATTCAACCTACCTATTGATCTAAGGCAATTCAACCTACCTATTGATCTAAGGCAATTCAACCTACCTATTGATCTAAGGCAATTCAACGTATCTATTGTTCTAAGGCAATTCAACCTACCTATTGATCAAAGGCAATTCAACCTACCTATTGATCTAAGGCAATTCAACGTATCTATTGATCTAAGGCAATTCAACCTACCTATTGATCAAAGGCAATTCAACCTACCTATTGATCAAAGGCAATTCAACCTACCTATTGATCTAAGGCAATTCAACCTACCTATTGATCTAAGGAAATTCAACGTATCTATTGATCTAAGGCAATTCAACCTACCTATTGATCAAAGGCAATTCAACCTACCTATCGATCTAAGGCAATTCAACCTAGCTATTGATCTAAGGCAATTCAACGTATCTATTGATCTAAGGCAATTCAACCTACCTATTGATCAAAGGCAATTCAACGTATCTATTGATCTAAGGCAATTCAACCTACCTATTGATCTAAGGCAATTCAACGTATCTATTGATCTAAGGCAATTCAACGTATCTATTGATCTAAGGCAATTCAACCTACCTATTGATCAAAGGCAATTCAACCTAGCTATTGATCTAAGGCAATTCAACGTATCTATTGATCTAAGGCAATTCAAAATACCTACTGATCTAAGGCAATTCAACCTACCTATTGATCTAAGGCAATTCAACGTATCTATTGATCTAAGGCAATTCAACCTACCTATTGATCAAAGGCAATTCAACCTACCTATTGATCTAAGGCAATTCAACGTATCTATTGATCTAAGGCAATTCAACCTACCTATTGATCAAAGGCAATTCAACCTACCTATTGATCTAAGGCAATTCAACGTATCTATTGATCTAAGGCAATTCAACCTATCTATTGATCAAAGGCAATTCAACCTACCTATTGATCAAAGGCAATTCAACCTACCTATTGATCTAAGGCAATTCAACCTACCTATTGATCTAAGGCAATTCAACGTATCTATTGATCTAAGGCAATTCAACCTACCTATTGATCTAAGGCAATTCAACCTACCTATTGATCTAAGGCAATTCAACCTACCTATTGATCTAAGGCAATTCAACGTATCTATTGATCTAAGGCAATTCAACCTACCTATTGATCAAAGGCAATTCAACCTACCTATTGATCTAAGGCAATTCAACGTATCTATTGATCTAAGGCAATTCAACCTATCTATTGATCAAAGGCAATTCAACCTACCTATTGATCAAAGGCAATTCAACCTACCTATTGATCTAAGGCAATTCAACCTACCTATTGATCTAAGGCAATTCAACGTATCTATTGATCTAAGGCAATTCAACCTACCTATTGATCTAAGGCAATTCAACCTACCTATTGATCTAAGGCAATTCAACCTACCTATTGATCTAAGGCAATTCAACGTATCTATTGATCTAAGGCAATTCAACCTACCTATTGATCAAAGGCAATTCAACTACCTATTGTTTTATGCTCTTAAACTTTGGTATTTTTACCCATTTATTGATCCATGTTAAATTGAACCAAATATTTACGGAAGGTAATTTAACCTAACTATTGATCTATTTTAACTTCGTTTAAGGTCATCG
>JBAIZL010000006.1:3552500-3572500 GCA_036971475.1 Prosapia bicincta | reverse complement strand
TTTAGGGAAGATTATAGAGTAAAAATAATGACAGGGCAACAATGAGATTATATGAGACTCCCAATCTAAACCTACATTCGTCTTACGCATCAAGGATATAATGTTTGTATAACAATAGGACCATTCCGTTTATGGTTAATAAATGTTCCTTAAATGTAGTAACACGTCTTTAGACAAGCTACACATTATAAGACCAAAGTGAAATTAATTTCGTTAAATAATTTTTTTTTTTTTTAAATTAAAGTTTACAGCATTATATAAACATGTTTTTTCTTATTCATTTACGGATTTACTCCTCTTGAACAATTTAACTTTTGCCTTATTTTTAAATAATAACTATTTCCATCTTGTTTGACAATTCTTAAAATAAACAAGAAACAAGATTTATATACAAGTAGTATGAAGTATTAATATAAATTTAATTACAATATTCATTCCGGATTATGAAGGTACTGTTTGTCAACGAGAGTTTTGAATGATACAAATTAATAATAATTCTTGTATTTAAATATCCTCAGTTGTTATATATATATATATATATATATATATATATATATATATATATATATATATATTTAATGTGTGTGTGTGTATGTGAGTGTGTGTGTGTGTGTGTGTGTGTGTGTGTGTGTGTGTGTGTGTGTGTGTGTGTGTGTGAGTGTGTGTGTGTGTGTGTGTGAGTGTGTGTGTGCGTGCGCGTGTGTGTGTGTGTGTGTGTGTGTGTGTGTGTGTGTGTGTGTATGTGTGTGTGTGTGTGAGTGTGTGTGTGTGCGTGTGTGTGTGTGTGTGTATGTATGTGTGTGTGTGTGTGTGTATGTGTGTGTGTGTGTGTGTGTGTGTGTGTGTGTGTGTGTGTGTGTGTGTGTGTGTGTGTGTATGTGTGTGTGTGTGTGTGTGTGTGTGTGTGTGTGTGTGTGTGTGTGTGTGTGTGTGTGTGTGTGTGTGTGTGTGTGTGCGTGCGTGTGTGTATGTGTGTGTGTGCTGTCTTAATACAACATCCGTTTTCGTTATGTGTGTTTATTTTTACAAAAATATATTTATTTTCCAAGCATCTTATTACAGTCCATTTACTTTCATGATAACGAACAATATCTTCAACATAACCAAGTTTAATTGAAATTGTTGAGTTATTATTTTTATAAAGAAATTGTTGAACATTTAAAAAACTACCAAGTACTCTGTATTTTTCAATCAAGTTTTCAAATATGTCAGGCAGTCTCGCAATAGCTACATTTTTATTTCTATTTATGAAACACGATTCAATTTATATCCGTTTTATGCCATGAAAGTGTTTAAGCAAAAGTTTTATTTAGCTTTACGTGGTAAATGATTAAATTAAAATAAATAGCGCATTCTAGCGTGCTATTCTTGTCTTGCATTAGTCGTTATTATATAGCAATAAGTGCCAGATATCTGCACACATATCTGTTATATGAAGCTTTAACCATAACTGCGGAGATAAAGTGGAAAAATATTACTTAACTTAAAGCAGGGCTACTTTTAAAATATCTTTATATTATTATTATATTAATTTTTTTTAAAATAAGAGATTGTTTCTCCAATGATAAATATTATTATAAATCTGTTAAGACTATTTGTTTTTAAGTAAACAAAATTGTTTTGTTTAAAAACAATTCGAATAAATAAAAGTTTTAAGTCAATTCCTACTTAGGTCAAAATTTTTTTTAAATTTTAGATACTTTTTATTATATAATTACAATTAATAAAACCAAAAGTAACATAATTTATGCATTTAAACAGCTGTTCTACCTCATAAACTATGACATAAAATCAGTTGTTTAAATATCATATGTTATCACCTATTTGAAGACAAATGGGACGAAATATCTATATTGCATAGCTTGCCGCTTTTGTGAAATGTTTTTCTTTATATACAATTGAAATTTATTCTTTAATAAAATTATTTAATAAATAATTATATAAAAAACTGCATCACATCTACTGTCATTCACTACAAGTTTTAGATAAATGTATTTGAACTTGAATGGATGAGTAATAAGTATTTTGTTACAGATGAAAGTTTAGCAGGATATATGTATATATAAAGATATGTATGTATATATATATATATATATATATATAAATATAAAATACGTTTTCTTGTTTAATAATTTAAAACAACATAGGTTATTCAAATACAATTAATAAATCTTCTTGTATTTGAATAACCTGTGTTGTTTTAATATATATATATATATATATATATATCTATATATATATATATATATATATATATATATATATGAAATACGTTTTCTTGTTTAATAATTTAAAATAACACAGGTTATTCAAATACAAGAATATTCTTGTATTTGAAAAACCTGTGTTGTTTTAATATATATATATATATATATATATATATATATATATATATATATATATAGAGAGAGAGAGAGAGAGAGAGAGAGAGAGAAAGAGAGAGAGAGAAAGAGAGAGAGAGCAAATAGAAAGAATTGAATAAAATTAAATAAATAAATTCATTTCTATAAACAGAAAATAAAAATATATATTTTTATATGGGGAGAGTAAATAAATATATAGGTACGAAAACCAAGAAAAAGTGTTTAAAAAGTGATATGTTGAAAATGGCAAATAATATTTCAACAAACAAACACAAAACCAGAACAGTTCTAATCCCTTATGAAACTGCCTTTTGTTATTAAAAACCTGATTTCGCCCGTCGCCAAACTCAGAAAATCAAGTCAGACCACTTTCTCTAAGCTCTGACTGACCAAACTAGTTCAGTCATTGACATTAGCCCGAGAGGCGGTTTCTACACATGCCGTTACAACGTGGGCTTTGCTGCTTGACAAGTTGTACAGACGATCAACATGTTCCAAAGAATGCGTGAAGTTGCTCAATATCTCCAGTGCTGCTTTCAGTTTCAAATTTTGTTTGTGCCTTCATTGTTAAGAATCGTATGAAATAGTTCACCAATTGTTATTTTTGCGCCCAATTGTTATGCAAAAAAATTTTCTCTTAGTAACACTTGTCAGAGTAAACTAATAAATAAGGGGTTCTGTTAACACAGATTCAATGGATGCGTTGTAAATCTGACACTTTCCATGAGTTATGCTGAAAGTTTAAATTTTATAAAATAGAATTAACATTTCTATTACTCAGAAAGTAAAAAACCTTCAACAATTTGTACCCAACCCTTAAATCCAAACCCTACTCCCTGACAGGGTAAAATCGTTTTTTAGCAGGTGTTACTGAATTTATGGGAAAGATTTTAGCGGAATAACCCATTCTAGGAATAGGTGTAAATTATTTTTCCAAATAAAAGAAATTTTATTCGCAATTTTAAAAGCATGCTGGTTTAAAACTATTTTGAAAATAAGTAATTAAAATTTATCTTGAAAATGAGGTAAATAATTTATCGAAAAGGTACCATTTGATATCCTAGCTTTTAGACATCGATTAGGCGGTGGGTAATAATTTTGAGTTACCATATTTAAATGTGAGTGACATTAAGTGAATGTTTGAGTAGTCGTTTAGTGTAAAGCAAATCAATAATAAGATCATATGTTTAATAAAAAAAGGCTTTTACTGTTTTTTTTCATATTTATAATAACATTTTCTTACCAAATATTAATTTATGCACTTGTACATTATTATTAAATTGCTCTCTGTAGATACAAGAAATATCCAGGAAAAATAACAACTTTTAATAATAGACAATCTGTATCAAAATGAGTGTGTTACTGTTTCTAATATAAAAGTCATTTTCAGTTAATGTAATTTCCTTTTCGTAAATTTTGGCCATGACCCCAAACTTTTACATTTGAGCCTAGAAGCTTCCCACATCATCAAAAAAAGGCTATAACGGAATATACTAGAGTGAAGTTTACAGAACTAATAAAACGCTAAATAAAAATATGGTAAATAAACAAACCCAATTCTTATCACGTACACCTTTTCTACCTTTTTAGGGGACCCATCTTGAAAATTTCTTCCGTCCATAAAACAACAACGCTCCCTAGCGGAAAAACTGTAAACTGCAAAGGATTGCTTACAGGATTAAAAACGTTGCGTTTCAATAAGTTTTTCAAAGCTCTAACCTTAATTTCGTCACAATATAACAACCTTTTGTGGATATATCCAAAATTATCTGATAATATAAAATACAATACGTTTAAAATAAATAAACGTATTATGAAAATATATACGATCTAATTCTGAACAATGATTGTAGTAACTTGAGAATATTTAACCTTGAAATCAAGTTAATCCTTTTACCGAAACTGAATAGCAAAGTAACTCAATGTAACTCAATAAGGAGAATGTGAAGGAATAGAATAGAGACGTCAGCTAATGGAAGGCACAAAGAAGCACGCTTTCAAACTTCATACGGCTGCTGACAGCTTGATCCTTTCATTCTAAAATCAACGCCAATTAGCCGTACAGAAGATCTGTACGATTATGTCATCAAAATAACTACTAAGGGCTTTCAATTTCTTACAGCTGAACTTTCTCTAAGCGTAAAGTTGTAAGCGTGAGTTAAAGACATGTCCAATTTTGTTTTATGCTCACATCGAATAAAATAACCGTTAAGAAAGGAACCGTTTAAATTTATGCCCAAAATATTTTAAGAGACGTGCTTTGAAGAAACTAAATTTGCATTTGCATTTTGTTTCATATTAGTTAAACAATATATATGCAAGACGAATGACAAATTTGCTATAAATTTATATAACGGGTTGGTTTATTATGGAATAAATCACAAAACAATTATTTAATTTTTTTATTTCAATTTATGTAATAATTTATAACACAAATAGAGAAAATGCAAAACTTTTACATAAACTCAAAAGCATGAAATTTTGTCACTCATTAACAAAGAAATAATAATGATAAAATTTGATTTTAGCATAAAGTTGTAGACGTGAGTTATTGACTTAGTGAAATTTCATTTGAAGCATAAATCGAATAAAATAACCGTTGAGAAATGAACTGTTTGAATTTATACTCAAAATGTTTTAAATCACACAGAATTAATTTATGTTTAAGTTTTTATTCGTGTTTGCATATAGACTTATTAGGCATAACAAAAGAGAGTTTTTTATAAAGATTATTTGTTTGTAAATTTTGGTTTATAGTGTATTTAATCGAAAACAAATTTATCAAATAAATCATTATTTATTAGAATTTGTATAGTAATTTGTAATACAAAAGCAAAAAATATAAAATGTTAACTTAGATTCAAGAACATGAAATTTCGTAACTCATGAACTAAGAAATAATATTTGTCTAGTTTATTTTAAAACTGAAAAAGATGCTTGAACTAGATTACTGAAACAATTTTTAAATTTGTACAAAACAGTGGTGCATATAGTTTTAATAGTAAAGAAATTTAGCAATTTAAAAAATCAATACTTGACGTCTTTATTTGGGGAATAATTAAAAAATTAAAAATAAACAACGTTTCCAAATTTCACTCATAATTTAGATTCTTAAAAAATAATAATAACTGTTTCAACACCTCCGTGTCTTTACCAGATCATATTAATGCTGAGTCTCAGAAAAGAACGCCAAAATGGACAAACAGTACTGGATGTATTAATGTTTTAGTTATAAGTTCTTGTCTATTATGTATTATTATAAGATAAATACAAACCTTTATTTATAAATTTGTATAGGCCTACGATATTTAGTATTTTAAAGATAATTTATTAAAGAAATACATTTTGTCTTTCTTAAACACTTTGCCGGATTTGATTACTTAAATGTTCTTAGAGATGCAATAACAATCATTTAATTGCTCAAAAAAGAAAAAAGTGAACTTCTTAGAGAAATAAATTCCAGAACAGTGTAAACAGTAGTTAGTGAAATACATTCTAGTTTGTTATAATACACAGAGGCAAATATTTTTTAATTAACGATTTCAAATTATTGACTTCGTTTTTTCTATGAATATATGTTATCAATTTAGTTACGTACACAAAAACCATCATATTTTATTTAATACAACGATTTAAAAAAAAGTTTTTAAATACAAGACTATGTTACAGTCAAGGATAGGGGTAAATACAATAATAAATTCCAGGTAAAATACATTTAATAGTACTAAGAGTCAATTAATATTTTACAATAAACTAATTACACAATTTAAATTTAATAAAATTACAACAATAAAAAGAAAGAAATTCAGAAAAAAATACTGTACAAAATATCTAGAAAATGTAAAATGCTACTCCTCCTCACACAGTATTTACAAATATAATTATATTTGTGGTGAATGTTGCACTCATGGCCACACTTCGTTTTGATCTTCATTTCAGCAGTAGACAAAGCAATCATCGTCGGCGACGATAATAATAAGGCTGAAAGGGAGTAAGTAAAAAGAATAAACATTACAACATGCTAACAAATAATCATGCAAATATATAAGAGCACAAAATTATTTACAATTCGAATTAAAAAGCTCAAGCATATGGTACAAATTAGTCAAAAGAGCGATATTCAGAAATTAATTGTATGTAAAGTTTTTATAACATTAAAACACACACACACACACACACACACACACACACACACACACGCGCGCGCGCGCGCGCGCGCAAATACATACATACACACACGCTTATATACACACACACAAGCACACACACATACACACACACACGTACACGCTCTCGCGCAAATACATACATACACACACACACACACACACACACACACACATACACACACACACGTACACGCTCTCGCGCAAATACATACATACACACACACGTATATACACACACAAGCACACACACACAAACACACACAGCCACACACACACACACACACACGTACACGTACACGCTCTCGCGCAAATACACGCACAAGACACATTAAATGGTCAGTTTTACAGTTTGGGATCGTTTTACAGTTTGTAAAAACCTAACATAGTAGTATTTGTTCAATGTATTAGGGGAGATTTCCTGTAAGACTCGCTTTTTCTTACATTTAGTAAAACTTAAAACTCCATTTTTGTGGTTAAGCGGGTCAGCCTATTTATATTAGTGTTCAGAAATATTTTTTAACCAATATCTCTGTAAACATTTAATAATTGGTAAACGTTTATTTCCTTCAATAATTTTCTGTTATGTCATTCTGTTACAGTTCAACGTCTATTCCTAAACTGAAAATTATTTTCAATCTAAGATTTAAGTTATTAAGTTGTTCTGCGTCCTTTTAACAATGAAGCTCTGCTAACCATTTAATTTCTACGTTCCGATTTATGTATACTACAAAAAACATTTGAAGGAATTTTGTAAAGTAATATACGAATTTATATGCGAAACCCGATTTTTTTACAAAATTTACATTTTGTTCTATTTCAATAAAGTTGTGACGTCCAATAAAACGCTTGTTCGTTTAGTAAGACATAAGAGATGCCGCCATGATTGGTTGTGTCAATGATAATATCTAAAGTGGAGCGTATGTTTTATTCGCATAAGTTCTTTAGCCACATGGTCCCTCTCTTCTGCACCTCCATCCTCTGATATTCCTATAGCCTATTCCCTAGAAACCAATACATTAGGTGCAGTAGGTGGCATTTTCGCCCTACTTACTATATTAGGTACACTTGAGTTGTCTTTTTGTTATTGTTTGTATGAGTACTCCTTCCCTGTACACAAGATCTCTTCATTCGTTTTCATCTCAAGCACATCAATCGCAACATACGTAAATATATTAATTTTTGCATTTGATCAAAATATCGTTTTATAAGGATAAACGACTCCAATTTAATCGTCGTTTATATTCCAATTTAATACCAATTAAATTACTTAAATTTCTTGAAATCTCATCTTGCCACCTGTTTTCTTGTTTTTACTTCTTCTGTTTAACCGTACTTCTTACGTTGTTCTCATCCAATATCTTTACATACCTCTAATGAATTTTGTGTTTTGTATTTTTAGTTTCGAATGAATCATAGTCTTTAACTTTTAAATAATTTTATGAACTCCTAAATTCAAAACAGGATATCCTACACGTAAGTAAATGCTTTTTAGTATTAGTGATCATTTGAACTGATCGTCTAAGGTAAAGGATCCGCACACAGGATCTTATAACAGTCCTCTGACCGGGGAGAAGTGTAACTTGATTAAAGCTAAACCGAGGGCCATTGTATTTCCATAACAAAGCTCAAGGGACCCCGAGTCGAGCCCTTTGCGAGCACATAGCTCTATACGTTTGAAGCTCACTTTACGTGCAATATTTACACAAAGCGAGACAAACACTTGCCATAAATGTTACGCCATGGCGGATATTAGAATTACACCAATAACGCTTTGGTCAAGCTGCGCTCGAAGAACCATGAATGAGAAAATATTTTTGGACTGATTGAATTTGAATAACATTAAACAAAATCTACTCAACATAACTTGTTCTTTTCGAGTTAGTTATTGTGATATTAATAATGAATTAAATAGAAAGTATATAAGTATTCGAGCTGACTTGTGAGTTAAAGTTAAAAACAAAATAAATATACACAACTCAGAATTATAAAACTTTAATTTCATACGCGTTTCGATGACTTATGCCATCATCATCAGTGATGCTACTACAAAAATATAACTTAACCTATAAAGTTAGGTATACAATTAAAGTTACCTGTTTGTAGTAGCATCACTGATGATGAGGACATAAGTCATCGAAACGTGTATGAAATTACAGTTTTATAATTGTGAGCTGTGTATGTTTATGAATAGAAAGTAGTTTACCTCGATTACAAATAGATGATTATTTTTTTTTAGCAACTAACAGTTGTGGTATACATGTAAAACACTAAAAATCATTTATCAAAACAACAAAGACTTTAATGCCGACAGATACGTTTCGATAATAATGTTGCAGTCATTATTGGGATACATCCAGTGTGGATACAGGTTTATCACTAATGATGGCAGTTAATTTGCTGAAACGCGTAATACGATAGTAAAGACTTGTTAGAATTGGTTTATATTGTTTTATATATATATATTACAGGGTTTGGATGGACCAAATTGATGGTTTCGCTCATAAGAAAATTGACTTGTGTTCAAGTCAAGCTCGAAACCGAATTGATAGTTATAGTTCAAGAATAAGGTAATTTTTTGACTAGTATGATCCAAATACTAATCACAAGTAAAAATAAAATATAAATTTTCAAAAGCATACTATTGTTGAAATTAAAATTCAATTGGGAAATAAAGGAAAATTGTAAAACAGTTATTTTGTTTAGTTGAAATATATTTTATTTTATATCAATTAACTCATAAAATTTTTTCAACTGTAAATTTATTAATTTTTCCCCGTAAAGTAAATCTAGTAAATGTTCCCGTTTTGTTTTAAAAGTAGAAAGCAAAATTACTTGTCACCTGCAAACTTGCCTCTTTCAGAAAAACTTCTTTGTGATTTGCTATTGGCACATGAAGAGTGCAAATGACAATCTATGTGGGCTGGATTTATCGTTAAATGTTCCACATGACAAAATATTATATCGCACACGTGATTCCCAAGTCGGCTTTATCTTCCTACGGATTTTTTCCGTTAGATAAAGTTGTGGCGTTTATCTTCAAACAATTTTTAGAGGCAAATCCATAGAATGTATTTTATTTTAAAATATTTTCAACAAAGTTTTGTTTATTTAAAATGATAAAAGATTTAAATGCAGGAACTGAATTGATTATGTTTTTCATGACTTTGTATTTATTTAAATCGAAAAAGAAGATTAAAAAAGTAAACTGAGTTATAGTTTATCAATAAGGAAACGTATTTCGATTTAATATGATTTAATGAGTGATTCTCCCATTCATAATAAATACAAATTCACACACATTTATTCAAAAGCTCATAAACACATTGCATATGCAATCGTATTCGTGTATAGAATTGTAAATATATAAACATGGAGTAATAAATTACTTACATGGTTGAGGAAATATTATCACCAATTTAAAGAAGCACAAGAAATAGAATTATGTTTCAGGAATATTTATTTACTTCATCTATTTACATTATTATAGTGATAAGATGAAATCGGAATTAATTATATTTCTCAAGGTATGACAATGTTTCTTTTTTCCATTTTTTGAATTATTCAAAACTACTTTCATATATAACTTTTACTTCTTTGTACTATCCTGTATAATATTCTACAAGAATATTCTCTTAGAATAGGTGCAAAATCAACTCAAACGTTTTTGTAAATATATATATACATATATATTTTTTTAACTTTGCAACACTGTATCTTACTTGGTATTTATATGAGTTAACTTTCAAAGATTCCAATATCTTAATTGTCAAGCATCAACTGAATGGGCTGTTGTAGTAGATCTACCAAAACATGGAGTTAATGGTCATTGGTCAGTTGATGCTCGACAATGCAGATACTATCGATCTTTGAAAGTTAACTCGCATAATTACCAAGTAAGATTCTTGTTTAATTACATATAGAGAAAGTGATTTTATATATATATATATATATATATATATATATATATATATATATATATATATATATATGAAGTTAATATATTACTATTGTAAATACTTTTTTTTACCAATAAGTACCATAATTTTACGTTGTGTGATGAGGTACCTTTCGGTCATTTGAACATTGTCGAATCACTTGACTGAAAGGTGCCTCATCACGCAAGGTAAAATTATTGCACTTAGTGTTGGAAAAAAGTATTTACAATAGATATATATTAACTTCATAAAGTCAGTGCAACGGAAAAAAATGGACAGCGTAAAATACCAATATATATATATATATATATATATATATATATATATATATATATATATATATATATATATATATATTTATATATATATATATATATTTATATATATATATATATTTATATATATATATATATATATATATATATATATATATATATATTTAATGTACATATATTTAATATGTTATATAAAATGTATTTTATACTAACAGGATAATTGAGAAAAATACGTTACCTAGTTTTGGTCTTTAATAATATTTTACGTGATATCAGTGATTTTAATACTTAGATTTTTAGTTTTATTGATGACTAAAAATATTCAACAGTGTGCGAAAGCTAATGCTGCTTTATAGACCGATAATTTAACGAATTATTGGAAATAATTTAATTTCAATACTCTTTAAATAGCCATTTAAAGTACGGAATCAAATAAAAATATCCTTCGATACATTTGACCCGAGTTATCAAGGAATTAAACATACCAATGTGGGATATAATCACGCCTTTATAGACTTTAAACATTCTATGAAAACAAAGCAACATAATTCGATAATTTTCTCAAGAAAATATGTTTATAGCAGAATAATGATAAACTGAATACTAATATACTCGTAATACTTTAACTTTTTTAAACCACCAAAAATGTATTCCCTATTGCCGGTAATCTTGAAATAATCTAGGACGTGCAAATGTATCATACTTTATAACATTTATATCCACTTTGTGTCTAATCATGGACGTTTCTGAGACTTGGATATTATTAGGCAGGCTACATGTATTTTTAAACAATAAACTCAATGTACACCATATTAGGAATACTACTGAGTTTTACTGTCAGTATTATATGGAAATACAAAGAGGATAAATTTTAACAATAATCGTATCAGATATTATTCCTGTGATGATAATTTATTTTTATTTTTTTAATGTTAGTTTATATAAGACAGGCTATTTGTTTATTTACTAACATACGAGGGAATGTAAAAGGAGATTTCGTGGAATAAAAAAATGTAAGTTTTGAGCTTTTTTTTCAAAGTGTAATTGTAAAGAGAGTTTATATGTAATAATTACAAACTTTTGGGTACAATTTGTGCTCTATACTTGCGTTATATTATTTAAGTTCAGGTATATAAAATATTAAACTGCCAATAAACAAATTTAAACTTTATTTAGTTGATTTAAATCAATTTAAACGCAATCCATCTTTTCTGATTAAATAAAGACTAACTTCTTTAGATACGTTTCCTAAATATAACCTACTTTATGTTTTCAGCCAACACGATATATTTTCAAAATCCTACTTCTGTCTCTACGATTTAAAAAAAAATGTGTTTTTATTAGATGTAGATTTTTTTAACGTTTTTAGAAGTAAATAAAATTTAAATTTTTACTCCGTGATAATAAATTAATCATTTCTACAAATATATACTCATCGAAGCCTCAGAAGATGTTTGACTTAAATTATTCATTAATTAAATTATTTAAAATGCATTAAGTACAGTAAAAATTCCGAAATACTATTTTCAAGTCTTTAAAATTAAGGATTCTCTTAGTATTTCACCCCCCAGTTTCCTTACCCCTGGCTGTGGACCAGCCGGAACTGCTGCAACATCTGGAATGACAGGAGCCACGGGAGCAACTGGAACCGGATGTGCTTTCACTCCAAACACCTGTGCGTTGAAAGCTATGTTCTTTTGCCTGTTTGTGGCTTCAAACTGCTTGAGTAATCTTTCTTTGTAGGATATAAGTTGATTGACTTTCTGTAACAAGCCCCGTGTCACAACCCTTTTATTCAAGCTTTCCAATTGCTTTAAAAAAACTTGTTAATTGTGTTGAAAAGTTTTCCTAGGTTTTGTTTAGTTTACAAGTTTTAGTACTTTTTTAAATATTTTTTTATAATTTTTGTTGATACAGATTTGAAGTTAAGAGTTTAAGTAATTTATAATTGTAATTTATTTAGTTTATTGAATAATTATGGGAATTATTCAATATACGATAATATGAAATCAATTCTTTAAAGCCAATTAAAAAAATGTGTTATTTATCGTTCATTACAATTTAACAAAAGTACAACAAAGTTTCACTCAACGCAAGTCAATTTAATTTGTAATTTTGTAACTCTTTTTTTAGATTGAATCTGTTTTTCCATTAAGAAAAATCATGTATGTGATTTATTCAATTTACGATAATATGACATCAAATCTTTAAAAGCAATGTAAAAAAATTGTTATTTACCGTTCAGTACAATTTAGCAAAAGTACGATAACTTTTCACTTTAAGATTAAAACATCAGGTTAAGTTGTAATTTTTTTGTGTGATTGAATCTTATTTTTTAATATGGAAAAATCATGACAAGAAACAAAAATTCATACAAAAACCTACACTGATTCGGTGTGTGTATAAAAAAATATTTTACACTTTATTTATCAACTCTATTTTTTTCAGAAACATAATAACAGAAGTTTTACGATATTTTAAACTGGAAACGTAATATTCGAATAAATCGTTTAGATATTTAAATATACAAGGGCATAGAAATATGTTACAATTTAGTTGAGACTTCGTAATATACAGGAAGTTACAAAATATTGGTGTTTTGCACCAATATATTTTCTTGAATTAATTATAATTAGGACCACCACCGACAATAACCAAATTATCACAAATTACAATAACAGCATTATATATATGCGTATGTACAGACATTAATAATTACTTTATGTAAATTATTAAAGAATATACACATAACATAGTTTGTATAACAAAATATGCAACAAAATATGTACAAAAAATAAAGCAAGCTGATTAAGTTTAAAAGTGGAATATTGCAAATATTTACACTAGTAGCTAAATAAAGTTGCACATATTTACAAATTACACATAACGGTATTTACAATTTAATGAAAAGCACATTAAATAAATAATTATTTGTAATGAATGATAATTGTATATAAAAGGATATGGGTATCATTTAAAATGTGTTTGTATTCAATTGTTCATAGTTTAGAGATGGATCTTTTAGGTTTTACATGAAAATATAAACCTAAAAGATTTCATTTCAGGAAACAACCGAATTTTTTTCGTATTTGAATTGATAATCGTTGCGGTAAGGTAACTCCAGAACCATTCATTTTAAATTACACTTTTGGTGTCATTTTGGCAAACAAATTACTACTTACTGATATTTTTCAGCAGACACGTTTCACACTAGGTATTTGTAAATGCTGTGAGTCAATGAGTCCGTGATTCACAGCATTGAACAATGCACTGACCTAGTGCAAAACGTGTCTGGTAATAAATATCAGTAAGTAGTGGCTTTTTTGCCAAGTTGATACCAAAACTGTAATTTAAAAGAAAAACCTCAAGATGTACAACACAAAATCTACAAGAATAATTTTAATTTATAAAACACTATTAACCTGGATAATCAATATGTTTTATAAGAATTTTTTCACTTCCTTTATTTCAAAGATGAAATATCTAATTAAGAATTTAAATCTTTTTTTAATTCAAGTAATAATTTCCAAACATAATCAAAACTATCTAACAAATAACTTTAATCTGTTTAATTTTTATTTTTAAATCACAGTGTTTGGCAATAGTTAAGGGTTTCAACTCAGTAACAAAACGAGCACGCGGCATCCGGTATTTAAAATTAAAAATGTTCAAGCCAGTCCAACAACTTTTACTTCAATTTTAAAAAGAAACCTAGTTTTAATTTAATCGTATGTTAAATTATTACAGGTTATGAATTACAACTGCCTTCAAGAAAACCAGAAATGTGATCAATATGGCCTTTCATTATAGTTTAAGAATATTATGTAAGACAAAAAGTATCAACAAAACATGTTAATTAATTAGTTTAGTAAGTAAATCAGATATTAAAAATAGATAAATTGAAAACAAGAAAAGCATTTGTTTATAAAAAGTGTTAAATTAGTTTATTTTTATTTATTTATTTTTTAACGTATTTTATTCAAACGATAAAAGTTTCAATAACTCCATTTAGCCAGCATTTTCAATTTAAAACACAATTTTAAAAATTCTCATATCAAATAAATACCTACTTTTTCTAAAACTAAAAATACATATTTAAGACAAAGTTAGAGTAAAAACAATAAAAATTGTTTAAAGTGTAAAACAGTGGATTTTAAAAATAAGAGTCATTTACAATCTCGTAGTAGTATTATTAAAGGAGAGGGTTTTATCTATTTCATAATCAAATAATATACATGCTTTAGTAATATTTAGATATTTACATTTAAAAAATTTAAAAAGTTTAAATAACACACATTTATACTTCGTTAAGAAAATCTTAAACCTAACAGTAAAT
This sequence comes from Prosapia bicincta, assembly GCA_036971475.1. Lineage (NCBI taxonomy): Eukaryota > Metazoa > Arthropoda > Insecta > Hemiptera > Cercopidae > Prosapia > Prosapia bicincta. Next base: position 3,557,422 of record JBAIZL010000006.1, on the reverse strand, counting down.
AAACCGTATTTTTTAAATCACGCTAAGAGTGGGTTTTATTTTTCTGCTTAATTTTTGGTAAAATAATTGGGTTATTCCTAATATTTAAATTCTGGTAGAAATAACCAAACCAATAAATAGACAATTATGTTTATATCTATTTTCATTAAAGCTAAGATTCTTTAACACGGAATTTGATTATACACTTGTTAAAAATAATATTCTTTATCCAAAGAATTTTTTTATATTCATTTTTTGTAATATAAAAACATACTAGCTGTAGGAAATTATATTTTATAAATGTAGCTTGATTGTATTTTCCTATAATAATAATGGTATTTATATTTTATTTAATTTTAAAATTTAAGTTATAATCCCACAACATATTGTGATTTATTAAAAAACATTTTTTGTATTTAGTAGCAACTTATATCCAACTTTATTATTCCAAACTGGTCAATATTGTTAAAAAATGTTATATAACTACATATTTCATAATTTAAGAAATAATAATAATACGTTTTCATTTTGGTATTAGTTTTATCTTTAATATTGCCTTTCGAATAATTTAATTTTTGAATTACTTTCTTATTGTAGAATTGTATTATGAATGAAAATACTGCTTGCATGTATTACAGTGGATGCTTTTATTTAACCTACATAATGTTTTAAAAATATATTAAATTTTTGGAATATTTTGTTATTATTTAAATGTAAAATTAAAATTATTTTGTAAGTATCTATATACAATTTTGTTACATAAGTTTGAAATGCAGATATTTATAGCAACGTCATGAACAAATTATTATAAGTATAAATATGAAGTGACAGCATGCAACACACTATATAGTGACAACTACATTACCCCAAAGATGAGCTTCAAAAGGAACGCCTTGATTCCTAGTCCAGCCACAGCTGCGGCCACCTTAGTTCCAACAGCTGCCGCCTTGAGTCCGATGGCGCCTGCTGCCACTGCCTTGGCGGCCACTCCAGCCTTCGCGACCTTCGTTGCCACGGCTTTAGCGCCGACCGCTGCCACTTTAGCGCCAACGCCAACCACTTTGGCCCCTACAGCTTTCGCCGCCTTCAGGCCAAGTGTGCCCAGCCCTAGAGCTTTCAATTTTAGCAGACGCTTTTCTCGGTCTCCGCGATCGTCGAGGTTAGGTCCGAAAGTGTCTTCGCTGAGGACAACCTGTGGGCAAATAAGGAAAAGGTAATAAGTAAAATTGTTTAAAAAAGAAGGGAAGAAAAGAATGTGTGTGTGTGTGTGTGTGTGTGTTTGTGTGTGTGTGTGTGTGTGTGTGTGTATGTGTGTATGTATGTGTGTGTGTGTGTGTGTTTGTGTGTGTGTGTGTGTGTGTGTGTGTGTGTGTGTGTGTGTGTGTGTGTGTGTGTGTGTGTGTGTGTGTGTATGTATATGTGTGTGTGTGTGTGTGTGTGTGTGTTTGTGTGTGTGTGTGTGTGTGTGTGTGTGTGTGTGTGTGTGTGTGTGTGTGTGTGTGTGTGTGTGTGTGTGTGTGAGTGTGTGTGTGTGTGTGTGTGTGTGTGTGTGTGTGTGTGTGTGTGTGTGTAAGTATGTGTGTGTTTGTGTGTGTGTATGTGCGTTTATAATTACATTAAAATTATTTTTTGTATATATTTAAACATTTACTTTTTATATATTTACTTATGCAATTATATTTACTCAAAACATGTCGGTTGTAATCGCGTATAATATTGTAGAAACACATAGTTATTATGAGACACGTAATTCTACAGCAATCATAGTGTGCAATCTTAATAGCGTAAGTTATGAAGTTAGCAAAGGATAGTTGCACTGAAATGCCATCCACCTGAGACGTCAGTAGGTCATGCGGTGTTGAGTAAGAAAGGCTAAGTAGCATTCTCTGCTTTTTAAGTAACACCGACGTTTTGATTAGTTTACGTTATATTATGCATTTCTGGATCTTGAAATTGCAAACTTTTAAAGAAAATAATCTGTTCTTCAAAAGTAAAATTTTTTTGTCCAGCTAATAAACTAATTTAAAAATTATCCAGACTGGCGGATCTCGTAATTCCACCTTTTTATGTGTACATTGGTTCTAACTTATGCACTTTCGGTAGTATAAATTTGTTACATAATCGATTTATTTATCGAAATATTTTTATTACTATTTACCAAGCTTTTAGAGATATTAAAAGTAACATAAATACTTCCCCGTAAAATTCGCTCCAACTATATGATTAAATTTAATTTTCTATTTTTGAATGTCAATATTAACAAGTTCGTACATTTTCAGAGATTAACGAGCAAATACACACTGGTTTACTATTTATTACACATCAATAGTAAATAGAATTACAACAATGAACCCCTTATTGGAAAACTCATTTTATTTAAACGTTCACTGTTTAGAAGCCATTTTAAATTATCTGTACGATTTAAAATGTATAAATTATTTACGCATGTCTTTTAATCATAAGGGGTCAACAATATTTATGTTTTGCAATGTTAAAAGTTGTATATTATATCGTGGAATATTAATTTTGTAGAACTATGAAAAAAAACTATATGTGATCTAATGTGTCATGCTAGCTCAGTTGTGTTTTGTATCAATAGGAATGGTTCATGGGGGCCCAGCCATAACCAAATTGTATTTTCTAATTACATATAGAACATTATGTGTAATAAATTTCAAAAGGAACCTAAAATGCATTCAAAATCTATCCTTATAACTCAGAAAATTTTACAAACGCTAAATAACCCAATATAAAATTTCAAGAAAAATATTACAAAACATTCATACGCATTTGTCTTTTCCCAGTTAGTTAAACATTATGTTTAGGCCAGTGTTTCGCAACCTGCTAGTACAATACAATACCAAATCCTTAAAAATAATATTCAGAGAAATCGTCCTGGAATTGTTTTTGCAGTACTGACACAGCCATAGTTATAAGTGTATTATAGCAGTATAGTATGTAATCTACTTTTTAATATATCAAAATGTATTTTATCGCTTTCGTTTTGTAAATGAAAGAAATCTTTTAATAACATTTATCACATTTTTTCTTGCTTCAATTTTTCTTATTTTTTCGATATACTAGTGCGTCACATTTAGTTTTAACACAACCCTAAGTGTTGCACTACAAAGGATAACATTACTGTTTAGAATTTAAATCTAATTTTAAAAGGTACCACATTTCGCACGATCTACGAACCCAAAGATGTAATAATCCAAACAGTTTGAAGGTTTACGTTCTCATACCACACTCCTCTAAACTTTACGCAATGAATTTATTTCCATACCTTCACGATCCCGACTGGAGTAAAAGATGCAAGATAAAGTTACAAATTTGTGGCCCTAATTAAAGTTTATTTGTGATTTGAATCTTTTCACCTACTATCTAAAAATATCCACTATACTAATATTATTAAAACAGAACACTTGTAACTGTAATGCATATTTTTAACTGATATGCACTAGCGACAATCAGCTGATTAACGGCACAAAGCCTATAATACCAGCAGCTTATTAATGGCACGAAGTCTATAAGACCGCTTTCACCGATCTCTTTTCCTTTTACGAACTTAATTTGTCGATCAAGTCACAGCATCATTCGTTATGTTGCTAACTGTTGCAATTAGAATCACTATAACGTTATTTGCCATAGGAAAGTTTGTTTACTTTCACTAACACTGACGCAGTCTATAAATATATTTGTTTACCTCTAGAGACCCGACACTGAAGGTTCGTTGTTAATAAAACGGTACTTTAAAGGAAATACCTAAAGGTACGAATTTAAATAGGCTTTCGTTGTTAGCATAACGATAACAAGGTTAAAGCATTATTTAGTAAAATGGTATTTGGGATATGTTGCAAATAAGAAAGGAGTTGTCACAATAGTAAGCACTGGGGGTTATACAGACAAGCATGGTGTTACCTAGATAAACATTTACTATAAATAATTTCTTATGCTCAATGAGAACTTTACGGAATCAACTTGTCATTAGTCATTGTTCATTTCGAGCATCTAAGCTGTGACAGAACTGTCCACAAACAGCTACACGTTATAGCTTTCTTTTTATTTATAATGACAACATTTTCCCATTTAGGGAATCGTAATCATTAAAATTTGTTCTTTAAATATACGATAAAGTTTACTAAAATAAACACTTACCATCAGATTTATTCTATCTATTTTATATGTATACGAACAATTATAAAATGTAAATCTCAATTTTATAATAATTATTATTATTGTATGATCTCTCTAAATAATTATCTTTCCAGATAATACCGTCTGAAATTGTACTACCTTAGTTATTATTCATATTAAAATGTCAATATACATTTTTTGGGGGAATTAACATGTATTAAAATAGAACTCAAAAATAGAAAATTGCTTTAAAAGCATCATTGTCGTGACGTAAGGTCTTTGTAAATTACTTGACATTGCATTGATTTAGTTTTTTTAAAACCTTTATTTAATACGTTACAATTATTTTAATCTCGTTTTTATACCATTTTCGGTTCATTCATTTTCTTTGTTACGAAAGCATTTATATGTTAAACTTGAATAAAGTTTATTTTTTTTTTTAATTTTAGAAACTTAATGAATGGAAATTATAAACTACTTGTTTCTCCCGATTTAGACTCACTGCATAGGTTTTATAAAATTTCCCAGACTAAGGAACTAGTACGTTTTGATATGTCCACATCAGTTCTAATCTGTAAGCCGGTAAATGTTTGCAAACACTTGAGCGGCGACAAAACAATGCATAAACCTGGTCTAATTTTAAAACTTTTAAACAATATATTGTGAAAATCCATAATATTATGAAACATGTTCTTCGTTTTCCTTCCAATTCAGGGATAGAATTGTTTGAAGATGTGATGCACTTATGTTTTAACTTTAAATGAATGTGCGTGTTTCAAATATTATGAAATTTACTAAAACGTAAT
>JBAIZL010000006.1:3545000-3547500 GCA_036971475.1 Prosapia bicincta | reverse complement strand
ATATAAATTTTGTTATTAGCAATATATTATAAATATTTGCCATTATTTTATTAAAAAATAAATTATATATTTTAGTACATTTTTCTACCTTTCCTAACATTACAATATTTTCTTTTGTTGGCGTGTTTCGGAATGACTCCATTTTCAAAAATTATACCTCACTGTTAATCAGTTTCGAAAATAAGGTCATTACGATACTTGTCAACAGAAGAAAGTACTGTAATGTTAGGAAAGCAGAAGAAAGTACTGTAATGTTAGGAAAGCAGAAGAAAGTACTGTAATGTTAGGAAAGCAGAAGAAAGTACTGTAATGTTAGGAAAGCAGAAGAAAGTACTGTAATGTTAGGAAAGCAGAAGAAAGTACTGTAATGTTAGGAAAGCAGAAAAATGTACTGTAATATAAATATAGGCTACCAATATTCCTAACCGAAATAAAGATGAGTATACTATGGAAAATAAATTAATAAAATTTATTTTTGTTGAAATATTTTATTACAATTGATACTACTATGACGCTCAGCTTAGATCTTTTCTTGGTGTGGAAGGGGCTTTTAATAGCACCTCTAGGCTGGCCATCAGTGAAATGGTCTAGAAGGGCTGCCCGTAGAGTTGGGTATTATCCCCTCTGCTGAGGAGCTTTGTCGTGGACCGTTTACTAAAGACGCTCAGTGGAATGGATGTTAAGGAGGTATGATATACGGACGGCAAAGCTATCCTTGTTAGGGGCCAATTGAGTAGGTCCTCAGAGACCTGCTTCAAGAGGCACTAAAGGCAACAGAAGCATGGTGCAAAGAAAAAGCACTCATGGAGAGAAATCTGTGGCACTCATCTTCACTAGGCGATATACAATTAAATAGCTGGAGATGAAGAAAATTGGTAATACCAAAATAAGCTACGTTGAGAGTGCTAAATATCTGTTAGTTAATCTGGATAGGAAGCTACTTTGGCGTGAGCACTTAGAGGATAAGTGCAAAAAAGCCACAGCTACGTACTGGCAATGCAGAGGAGCGATAAGCATGAGATGGGGTTTGGGTCGACGTCAGATGAACTGGATTTGTTCTGCCATCGTAATGCCGAGGTTAGTCTTGCCTCAATCGTCTGGTGGGACAGGGCACAAAAAGAAACCAGTGGAAGAGTGCGGGACCGCGTACAGTGGCTCTTCCTTAGAGGCAGAACAGCTACGAGGAGGAGCACACCATGTGCGGCCATAAGGCTTATGTTGGCCAAAGATTCCATCCTTGGGTCTTCAGATTTGGATGGAGGCAATGAAAACTTCATACCGGCTAAGTTGTACCAGGCTGTGGAAGACAAGTAACAAACGTCATAAACAGCTATTTGGTGATTTACTGAAGGAGCTCTGAATAAAACCACAGGATATGATACTATCTCTTGGGATAAAAGAAATTACAAAATCCATATTCCTGCAAGAGAGGCTTGAGCTGAGTGTAGACCCAAACATGGTGAAATCTTGTTCACGGATGTGTCCAAGATGAAGGAAGTAGTAGGAGCCGGCTTTAGTGAACCGAGACACCAAGACAGATTCTGTCTTCGCCTGGAAGACTACAACTCTGTTTTCCAGGCGGAGGTGCTTTCTATGAAACTATGTGCTGAGAAAATAATAGGGTCTGGCAAGAGGAGCAAGACCATCTGGATTTGCTCGAATAGTCAGGCTCTGAAGGCTCTGGATTTGCTCTGAAGGCTTTAGGTATGGCTAGTACCAGCTCTAGGCTGGTGGCTGGGACTGTAGCTTCTGTAGGAGAGCTGGCTAAGTATAATTCGCACAACTTAATCTAGATTCCAGGGCATTCTGGCTGGATAGGGAATGAGAGAGCGGACGCCATAGCAAAGCAAGGGTGTATAACTCAAGGACAGTTGCTGAGGAAAGTGGGCATTCCGCCTCAGGAGGAGAAGGAAGAGAATCTTGGCACACATGTACAGGTTGTGCAGGGAGAAATTTAATGCGACTTTGGGGTGCAACAAATTCAAGGTACTGAGGGGATACCCGGGAGCCTTGTGGGACAAGGAACTACTCTCCTAGACCTTAAACCAGAGTTACTGTAGAGCTGGTCACAAGCAATGGGAATCTGAGGGGATTAGAATACAAAATTGGAAGATCTAGGTCCCCTGTGTGCAAGAGATGCGACGAGGACCAAGAGAAAAGCCCAATCTACGTGCTCTGTGAGTGGCCTGCTTTGGGACCTGTAAGGAGAAAGTGGTTTGTCTGACAGGTATGTACACCAGAGGATATCAGAAGATTTAGCATCAGGTGGTACTTGGTTTCGGCAAAGAGGTAGGTATCCACTAAGGTAATCTTGTGTTAGGGATGGGAAGAGAGTACAAAGGCTTTAGCTACGTGCTATACACCGATAAGGTCCCTCCGAGTTTTTTTTTCAATAAAAAAATAGCTTAGATCAGCTATTTACAGTGTATACAAAAAAAATTGGGAAAATTAAAGTGTATAATATTTTTAAAACTCTAACCCGTAAATTACACATAATATA
>JBAIZL010000006.1:3537500-3542500 GCA_036971475.1 Prosapia bicincta | reverse complement strand
ACCCAGAACAAAATTTCGACCACCAAAATGCAAAATTAAAGAAAATAAGAAGATTGACCGAAATTATGGAGAGACGCCTACCTACCAAGACCCTTGAAGCTGTAACAGGACCGACAGATGACAACATTAATGAAGATAAAAAAATTTCTACAGTACAAGGTTATATAATCAATTTAATTATTCTTTTTTAAATAACATTTTACTTCAAATTATATTAACTTAATTTCAAAATTAAATAAGATGGGAATAACCTAAGGGACTGATTAGTCAACTCTCTTAGGTTACCCAAATTTAAGTAATAAAGATTCAAAATTGACTTTCCATTCCCATCGCTGTGGGAATGTATGGATTAAGTATAAAGATGTATATCTTATATGGCTTTTTATAAGTGAATTTCTAATGAATAACTTCCAAAGAAGTTAATTGTTCAAGGCCTAGCCTAAAGGCATTACATAGTAATATTAAGTGTTTGAAAAAGAATCAGATTTTAAAATATGTTAAATTTAACTCTACTAATCAAAATTATATACAAAATTAATTATGGTAACTTTGATAATTTAAATTATATGTAAAATTAATGATAATAAGAAAATTTAAAAACAGAAGGAGATAATAATGTTTAGTTAAATGGCAAGTTGTATGAAATTTTGAAAAAATAAGTAGTCAAGAAAATCCTGTGAAATTAAATAAAAACAATAATAATTAATTTGAACCTTGGAACAAATAAATAAAAATGTATATTTTCCAATTAGCTGTGTTTTCATTCTAGATAAGATAAGTTCACTAGGTATCCAGGTATAGTCTTTAGATCACAAGTGTCTCTCAAAGATTCCACTACCCGAAAAGGAGCTTGAACAGGGCTTATCGGAGGCTAATTGGTTTTATCAAAAATTCAGGGGTTGGTTCCTCTGAGAGGTTTATTCCTTGAGGCACAGGTCTATGAAATTAGGTTCGTAGTCAATGGATAAACCATTACTTTCTTACTGACTTAGCAATTGAGGAAGAGAAATAAACAACGGCAAAGGTTATAAAAAGTGAGTAGGTAAGAAAAGTATGGCGCCCAACGTTTGAGGCTCGATGCTTACATTGTAACATCGGGTCAACATCAAATAGAGACAGATTTAAATCGACTAAGGAGCCTAGTGAAACAAAATTAATTAAATAGAATTCAATTAAAATTGTAAAAAATAATAGGAATCATAAAATGAAAACCAAAGAAGTTCTTTAAATTAAATAAGAGTTAATTATAATAAAAATGAAATTAAAAAGAACTTAGAATAAATATTAATAATTAAAAGGAAATAATTAAGTAAAATAAAATTCAGTAGGCGTCGGTAGGGCATAATATAAATAATAATGTTAGTTATTAATGAAAGTAAATAGAATACATAGGCGTTAGATAGACAAGGTCAAGGGAACACTGAACCGGATCACATCGAGCACAATTCTAAATGAATATTTAATTAAATACTCAGTATATAGTAAAAATATAGAAGTAGGAGAAGTTAGTAAGGGAATAAAAGGATAGTTAAATACGAGACTTTAAGATGGGATTACGCGACAAGACAGAGAAAAGACACAGAACCATCTGAAATGATGGAGTTTTTTAAAAAAATGATGGAGGAACAAAAACAGGAGAGATTAAAAGAGATGGAGGAACAGAAACAAGGGAGAATAAAGGAACAAGAAGAATTAGTAAAAATAATAGAGGAACAAAGAAAGAAAGAAAGAGAGGAGGAAAAAGTAGAAAGAAAGAAAGAAAGAGAGGAGGATAAACAAGAAATTAAGAATCTTTGGGAAATCATGAATAAGAGGATAGAGGAAATAAATGAAGGAATTACAAGAAAGAATGAGGAAATGGGAAATAAAATCCAAGAAACTATAGAAAAGATGTATAACTTAGAGGTAACAGTCAGTGAAAATAAACAGACTGTAGAAACAGTTAAGGGAGAAGTCAAAAAAGTAGAAAGAAGGCTACAAGTAGTTGAGAATAAGATAAAGAATATGGGAGAAGGGATAAATATAGCTACCTTGTTTAAATCAAGGATGTTTGAGATGGGTGATAATGGAGACAAAAGCAAGAAGGAATTCTACGGTAGGGAAGATGAAGACCCTATTGATTTCATTAAACACCTAGAAGGTATAATGTCCGAAATTGATCCTGACATGGAGAAAGGACAAAAAAGGAAAATAATGGAGAGACATCTTAAAGGACCAGCACAAGAATGGTGGTTGGCCATGAATATGGAGGAGGAAAATTATGATGAAGTTAAGGAGAGATTCTTTAGCCACTTTTGGGGATCTCATGCACAAGAGAGAATTCGAGGAAGAATCGAAAATGGAAAATATGAATACCATCGAGGCACAAACAACATGGTAAATTATTTCTTAAAAATGGTGAACACGGCGAGACACCTAACCCCGCCATACAATCAGGCGGAGTTAATTATGAAGATTATGAAGCATTATGGGAACAGAATGTATATAGGATGTTCCGGGATGGCGGCTACCGACATAGAGGAGGCGGTAAAATACATCCGAAGGAACATGGAGCAGGAGGCTACCAGGAACCGGACTCAGCCTAGGACTGAGGAACGGGAACCTGAAAGGAGAGGGTTTACACACCAAACGAGAAACCCCGGATACAAGGGAAATTGGAGGCAAGAGCCTTACCCGGTAGAAGGGAGAGGAAACTGGAGACAGGGGCCCTACCAAAGAGAGGGACCAAGAAATAGGCCGCAAAATCAGTGGCAACAACAAAGGCCAGAGTACAGGCCACAAAACCAAACGGAAGAAGTCCCACAGACAAAAGAAAAGAGACCACAAAATCCAGGGCCAAGTGGTCAATCAAAAAACTAAATGAGAGGATCCCTAATGGTAGGAAGGAAAAGAGGAGACAACCATTAGAGATCCAACAACAAACAAAATATAGGAAATATTACCCGGAGAAACAGGGAACAGTAAATAAAGGAAAGGCGGAAGACCTAAAGAACAAAAATAAAAAAACAATACAACAGGAAAATAACAATGAAGTACACCAAAATCAAGAGCGTAGAGTTGGTGGACTATCTCTTGATATTCGTGCTGAATTGTTAGAAGAGGACAAGGAGATTGGCGAAGGTAACCAGAAGAAAGAAACATGCCCTGTAATTGACTGTGAGGTAGAAGGGCACTCTATAGAGGTAGAGATTGACACGGGTGCAGACGTGTCAGTCATTCAAGAAAAGGCTTACAACAACCTCAAGTTGCATGGGCTTAAGTTCCTGGAACTACCCATCAACAATGTGGGAGTTGTAACAGCCATTAAGACTGCACAAATAAAGGTTACCCGGCAATGCTTAATTCCCTTAACAATTAAAGGCATAAAAGTGGACTGCATCTTCATAGTGGTCTCCAAACTTCGGTCAGAGATGATTATGGGGTGCAACACACTGTATGACCTAAAGGCACGGATAAACATGGATAGACGCTTTGTGACATTCGAAATAGAAGGGGAAATGGTGTACCAGGACTTTAAAAGTAAAATACAAAAGATAGAGGAAAATGAAGAAGTCCGAAAAATATGCAAGATAACCCAGGAAAAAGAAGATGCATCAACAATAGGGCATCAAAGCAAAAAGGAGGGGTTAATGCGACAGTGCGAGAAGCAGGGGCACTGCCGAATGAATGAAGGAGGAAATGGACAAGAAACAAGTAAAGGGGAAATCTTAAATATAACGAACGAATATCAAAGAAAAATAAAAAATGAAACAGAGGAAAAATTAAACAAAAACAAAAAATTAAAAAACAAAAATGAAAATATAATAAATAAGGAAATTAATTTAAGACCTGAGGGAGTCAAAACAGGAGATAAAGAAACAAAGGACATGGAAAGAAGAGCTGCAGCTGAGATTAAGAGCAAACCAAAATATAAACAAGGTAAGGCCGAAATAGTGCCAAAAAGGGGAAATAATGTGAGTGGAAAAATAATAAATAAGAAAATAAATATAAATAAAAGTATAAACGTCGCGTCGAAACAATTAAAAGGGGGGAACAACGAGGTTAAAATGAATAACCAACAAGTAGCTCGGAAGCCCATGACTAAGACTTTAGATTCTGGAGAGATAACCCAAAGGAAAGAAATTGAAATTAAAGAAAGAAAAAAGAAAAACCCATTTACTAGTTCAAGAGTTCGAAAGTCAATTAAAATGAGAGCCAATCCAAATACGAGAAGAACCTTCATTTCATTACAAGTCAAAAACAGAAAAATAAAAGGTAGATTTAAGGAGAATAAGGGAAAGTTAAGAAATTGGAAAAGGAGAAAGAAGAAAAAGAAAGATAAAGCTGGACAGATAATAAGAAAATATTTAAAGAATAAAGGATAATAAGGCAAGGTAAATAAAAAATGATCCATCAGTGACATAGGGAGTAACGGTTAAGTAATAAAAATAAAAATGTAAAATAAATCTAAGTAGTAGATTAAAGCAGTAACATAATCCAAATACATAGGACAAATAATATAAAATCAGTATTAAATGTGAAAGAAAAAGCCATATGTTAAATGAACGGGATTCATTGAATTTATTAAAGTAAAGGTTGTGTTAAACAACAATGAATGTGTAAAATAAGGATTACAATATACAATATTGTATAGTTAATATAAACTTGAAATAAGATTAAATAAAAAAGAATGTGACTAAGGACAGGAGTAATAAATGAGTAAATAGCATGTGAAGTGACTAATGTGACAATGATATATATGAGTGAAAGGGACAGGAGAGTAAATTGTGAACTTTAGTAAAATTAATTAAGTTATGAAAATGAATAGGAATAGTAGGTTAATGAAAGGAATATGAAAATTTTAATATAAACTGGTATAAGTGTTAATGTTACTTTTCACAAATATGTTATTAATTATGTTTATCTGTTTCAAGGGAGAGAAGAACCAAAATTTTCATATATTTAAAAAGGGGGGAATTTTGCAGCGGCCAGAATGTCCGATGCAAAGAATCTGGGTAATT
>JBAIZL010000006.1:3527500-3532500 GCA_036971475.1 Prosapia bicincta | reverse complement strand
TTTACCCTTATGTATATTTCAGTTACCAAGTAACCATCCTCAGAGGAATAATTACAAAGCATTTCTTTGTATGTTATCCCTCTGAGGATGGTTACTTGGTAATTAAAATGTACATAGGGGTAAAATAAAGAAGGTTTGTAGTTAAGAGATTTTTGTGTATGTATTATTAAATTCAACCACAGTATTCGTAATAAATAGTAACCACCTCAACACATCATAATTAATTTTAATAGTTCAATTCTTGTACTTATTGGTCTGGTATTTATCAATCCAATTATTAGGGAAGATAAGATATTATAAAATAAAAGTACAATATTTGTTTTTCAAGGAACTGCTGTAGCATTGTCTAATGGGAAAAAGTAAAAAATAGTTAATTTTTATATTTCCCTCTACTTCAAAAAAAACGAGAATAATTTTAGTTTAATACTTGCATATCCATAAATTGTTGTTACTTAAAATACATAATTATGTGTTTATATTTGTGTGTGTGTGTGTGTGTGTGTGTGTTTGTGTGTGTGTGTGTGTGTGTGTGTGTGTGTGTGTGTGTGTGTGTGTGTGTGTGTGTGTGTGTGTGTGTGTGAGTGTGTGCGTGAGAGAGGAATCTATTTTTATTCTTATTTGGAAATAATAGTTTAAAACCTACAAAAAAAAGATTTATATAAAATATTTATCTAAAAACAAACAATATTTATTTTGTTAAAGTTAACTATTAAAAAATATATTAATATGAATGTAAATAAATATATAAACATTAATTAATAAATATTGTATAATATTCGAATTATATTACTATATGCTTCGTTCATCAACCTATAATAAAATTTGCATTTGTAAACTGTTAAATAATTAAAAACAACAAAAAATTATAAACACAGCATAATGCACTTTCACTTTAAACACACTTTCAACGATTATTTCTGTCCAAACCACTTCCTGTCGAGGTCCGAACCCTCGCCGTGCTTGATGGTGAATGCACGCTGTATAATAGCAGAAGGAGTTTTAACCGGTCACTATTTGGGTCATAACATCTGCAGTATTACCGACTGCTGGCTTTCGTAACTTTGGATGACTATCATGGCCATCTTTATATAATATTAGACAATTGTTTACAATTAGACGACCCGACCTAAGGGTAGAAATTAATAATTACTTATATAATGGTTTATAATAACGGAATTTGTATTTTGTTTTGGCAAACTACTGGTTCTATTTTGAATACGTTTTGCATTTCAGAATATTTTAGATGACCTACCCTTGAATAGAAATTAGTAGCGATGTTAAAACTTTTTTTTAAATATAAACTTACATGTTTGGCCTATTGAGCATCTGTTTAAAGTGATGTTTCTACTTATAACACTTGATAGTTTAAAATTGGACATAATATTTTAAGGACGATCTTCAAATAACAAACAAGCGTGTATATGAAACTTTCAGGAGATTCTTATATATAAAGTACGCAATCTTTAGTAGGTAAAACTCATGATATATCCTATAAGATGGATGTTATTAGTAATGACGATAGGAGAAAAGTAATCGTATTTATTAATATAAGTAAACACTCGCTGAACATATTATTTGAGTAAATTAATGAGAATCTTACTGAGGGCAAACGTTTTCGACATTACTAGATGACCTCTGTCAGTGTTTGATTGATTGAAATTTAATATTGACAGTAACAAAGCCTGACTAGTGGAACGAAAAAGTTTTTTTTTTAATACTTTTATGAAATTAATATTAAACCTTAGCAATTAGGTGAACAAAAACGCTAATAGAAATATAAATTACAATATATATATATATATATATATATATATATATATATATATATATATATATATATACATAAGATATAAGATATTGTGGTACTATGTATTTATTTCTAAATCACTAATTGGTTTTAAAAACCTTATGATATCAAAACTTCTATATTATTACAGAATTTTTACACTTAGTAATTCTATTACGTTTGTAATTTAGTCAAAATAACAACTTTCACCAATATTTACAGTTTTGTTTTAAATTATATATATATATATATATATATATATATATATATATATATATATATATATATATATATATATAAAGAACATAAGTCAAAATACAAATACAAGAATTATAATTGAATTTACAATTCAAAGTTTTTCGTTGGCTAACAGTACCAACATCATCAGAAATATTAAACAATTCTTGTTTAATATGAATTGTTTAATATTCCTGATGATGTTGGTGCTAATAGCCAACGAAAAGCTTTGAATTGTAAATTCAATTATAACTCTTGTATTTGTATTTTGACTTATGTTCTTTATTAATACGCCATAATACATATTGCGATATATATATATATATATATATATATATATATATATATAGATAGATATATATATATATATATATATATATATATAATTATATATATATATATATATATATATATATATATATATATGAGAATTATTAAATTTAAAATATTTCAAAAACAAGAATATTTTTAATGAATATATTAATATTTACTGTTTTTGAAATATTTTAAATTTAATAACTATATTACAAGAAAACATATCACCATATTTAATATATATATATATATATATATATATATATATATATATATACATATATATATATATATATATATATTTATTTATTTATAACAGATTTATTTTAGCTGTCGCCGCCTCTCCGTCCTAAATTTCGAATACTTCTGTCATATTTTAATGTCTCTTCCAGACTTCTTGCAGTCATTGCTTCGTAGATCCCATGACGTCCACCTCTTCCTAACAGTCTTTCTGTTTTCAAGGGAAATCCACTCTAGTACCTTTCGGGGCCACCATTCTTCTGTCGTCCTTTTTACATGTCGAAACCACAACAATTGCCTTCGCTTTATTTCTAACAAATATCCATTTCCATTTCGTTAAGATTTGTTAATTTCTCACGCTTTCAAGTCCTATTTTATCACAGCTTCAAATTTGTTCATGCTTAAAATAGTGCAAAAAGCTTCCTTTTTTGTTCCATTTAAGGTGATATATTTCATTTTATTTATCTGTACGTTTTAGAATTACATTTTTGTTACTTTATAAACTACTAAAGCAAATAAAAATAATTCAATATATATTATTTAGCAAAACTAATTCTTCAAAACTTTCACCATTTGAATAAATGTAATTAGAATTAGTAATAAAAATTTTATAACACTCGAAGATTGCCTTTTGAAAAATATGCGCGATGTTTTCCGTTTTTGTTAATAAACCCAACGATTTCAAAATTAAACTCAACCCTCGAGCACTGTAAACTTCAAAATCAAAACGTAGAATTTATTAATTATTTTTAATAACAAAACTACTCCCTTGGCGATTGCTCATTTACTTTCCTATAGATTGAAAATTAGTAAATCTGTTGTCCTTTAACATTTGTTAAAAATCACTTGACCAAAAATTAATTTGTAAATAATGACCTGGGATAACAGTTAAAGTTACATTATGATATAAAAAGTAAAGTAATTTCCGAAAGGTTTACGATAATTTTTTATGAAGATTTTTCTTTATTCTAATTTTAATGCAAAAATAAAGGCGAATAAAATACCAATAACACTTATATGTGGCTTCATACTAGAGTTTCATTTTTGTAATTTACTTGGACAATTAATCTTTTATTAACTGAATGCGTTTTTATACGTTCTTTTTGTTTTGAAAGTTTCATCAATACATTGAAAATGCAACAAC
Organism: Prosapia bicincta; assembly: GCA_036971475.1. NCBI lineage: Eukaryota > Metazoa > Arthropoda > Insecta > Hemiptera > Cercopidae > Prosapia > Prosapia bicincta. The sequence continues at coordinate 3,528,778 of JBAIZL010000006.1, read as the reverse complement.
TGAAATTGTAAAAATATATGGGCATTTATAAATTTGTAATCTTTATACAAATATATTCAGTGAAATATCAGTTTTTTTATTGTAATTTAATTTTTCATTATTATTTTCTGCTCTAGAAAATTAATTGAAACATAGCTATACAAGTCTGTTAAACCTATTCTATTAGTTTTTAAACAGTAATAAATTAAATATTACAACTAAACGCAATAAAAAAATATCTTCTTGGCTTTAAATTTCTAACTTGTAACTAATGTTTTTGCCTAATCTAAAGTTAAACTTTTAATAAAGCAGCTTAGTTTTCTATGTCAATCATAATTACCGAGGAATGGGGTTACATGAATTTGATTATAATCCTGATTAATATCATAGCCAAGAAAGCATTTCCTGGGAATATTAAATGATACATTTGCAATCGTCATGGCGTTTGCAACATAATTACTGCCATGCTTGACCCATGGACAGCTTTCATCAAACCTAATTATCTTAGACAAATGTCTATAACTACCGCTGGTGTCCTACACTTAAACAAATTGTATCTCTAAATGCAAATAAGCAACTGATTTTTAGAAATTCATCTTCGTTAAAAAAAGCAACTTTTTTATAAACATTTCTTTAAAAAAGGTGTTTTTAGAAGTTCTTCTTACTAAATAAAAACAGATAGCTTGGTTTTAGAATTCAATCTTTCTATATACAACCAAAAGGTTTGTTTTTAGAATTTCTCCTTGTGTTTTTATCACCAAGGAACTTGTTTTTAGAGGTCCAACTCTATAAGTAAAAACAAGCAACTTTATTTTAGTACTCCATCGTTCTATATACAAACAAGAAACTTGTTCTGTATAGAACTTGTTCTGATGGATCAGAACTCCATCTTTCTAAATAAAATCATACATGTTTTTAGAATTCCTTCCTTCTATATGCAACCACAAAACATGTATTTTGATGTTCATTTTTATAATGTAAACCATACTACTTGTTTATATTACTCAAACTTTTTAAATAAAACAAACAACTTCCTTTTAGAAGTAGTTCAAAATAAAAGTAAAAAACTTTTTTTATAAATGTTTCTTCCTGTATACGGCCAAGAAACTTGTTCGTAAATAAAACCAAGCAACTGGTTTTTAGTAAGACTACATCCTTCTAAATAAAAACAAACAACTTGGTTTTAGAACTCCATCTTTCTAAATAGAAACAATCAATTTTTTAAAAACAAGTTTATCTTTCTAAATAAAAAGAAGAAATTTGGTTTTAAAAGTTTTAAGTTATTACTTGTATATTTAT
>JBAIZL010000006.1:3507500-3517500 GCA_036971475.1 Prosapia bicincta | reverse complement strand
TTTATTACCTATAGTTATATATTATTTGTATTTGTAACTTTATTCTTTAATATATATGTTGATTATTACTTTTGGAGATTATGTTGTTGCTGCTCGCTCGAGGGTTGTTTAAGCTACGTGTATTTTTTTTCTATTCTTTCTATTATTCCACAATCTCCTTATATATATATATATATATATATATATATATATATATATATATTTATTTATATATAACGAGATTGTGGACTAATATATTTTAAGATATAAATTTATTTATTTTATATAAATAAATGTATGTAACACATTTATATATATATATATATATATGATGAATGAAAATGTATTTTATTAGCGGTTGAAAATTTGTACAACATGTATATATATATATATATATATATATATATATATATATATATATATATATAATATAATTAATAAAATACATTTTTATTCATCCAAACAAGTTCAAATACATTTCTATCAACCTAAAGCGGATGACGATTGATGCTAATACTTATTTCAAATATGTTTTCAATAATTTAATCATACTAACTATGCAAACTAAATATCTTCATATTCGAAGTCTAGCGCCTTGGAAAATTTCTCATAGCTATACATGTGTTTCTCAAAGATGTGTAAGAATTTTTCTTTTGCTCCCATCTGGTTTTCGTCGAAACCTCAATCGCACAACCTTAAATTGTAGCCATGGTTACCGAAAAACACTATAAATAAAGCTCTAGGATTACAAATGAATGAAAGAATAAAATAAACAAACAAATTGCACTAACGGTATCGAACATTACGTCACAAACAGACTATACAAAAGAAGGCGGAAAGAAACTGCAACAAAATACAAGCGAAAAAAAAAAGAAAGCGTATAAACCATAACAACCAAAAATAATAGTTCAATACCATACATAGAAAGAAAGATGGATAACTGCAAAGAAATTCGCTTTCTATTCTGCCTCTTAATATTGTTATTATGACTTATATAAGAGTTGCCGTTATCCTCATATGTATGAGTTGCCGTTATCCTCATATGTATGAGTGCTGTTATCCTCATATGTATGAGTTGCCGTTATCCTCATATGTATGAGTGCTGTTATCCTCATATGTATGAGTGCTGTTATCCTCATATGTATGAGTGCTGTTATCCTCATATGTATGAGTGCTGTTATCCTCATATGTATGAGTTGCCATTATCCTCATATGTATGAGTGCTGTTATCCTCATATAAATGAGTTGCCGTTATCCTCATATGTATGAGTTGCCATTATCCTCATATGTATGAGTGCTGTTATCCTCATATAAATGAGTTGCCGTTATCCTCATATGTATGAGTGCTGTTATCCTCATATGTATGAGTGCTGTTATCCTCATATGTATGAGTGCTGTTATCCTCATATGTATGAGTGCTGTTATCCTCATATGTATGAGTGCCGTTATCCTCATATGTATGAGTGCTGTTATCCTCATATGTATGAGTGCTGTTATCCTCATATGTATGAGTGCCATTATCCTCATATGTATGAGTGCCGTTATCCTCATATGTATGAGTGCTGTTATCCTCATATGTATGAGTGCCGTTATCCTCATATGTATGAGTGCCGTTATCCTCATATGTATGAGTGCTGTTATCCTCATATGTATGAGTTGCCGTTATCCTCATATGTATGAGTGCTGTTATCCTCATATGTATGAGTTGCCGTTATCCTCATATGTATGAGTGCCGTTATCCTCATATGTATGAGTGCTGTTATCCTCATATGTATGAGTGCTGTTATCCTCATATGTATGAGTTGCCGTTATCCTCATATGTATGAGTGCTGTTATCCTCATATGTATGAGTGCTGTTATCCTCATATGTATGAGTTGCCGTTATCCTCATATGTATGAGTTGCCGTTATCCTCATATGTATGAGTTGCCGTTATCCTCATATGCATGAGTGCCGTTATCCTCATATGTATGAGTGCTGTTATCCTCATATGTATGAGTTGCCGTTATCCTCATATGTATGAGTTGCCGTTATCCTCATATGTATGAGTGCTGTTATCCTCATATGTATGAGTTGCCGTTATCCTCATATGTATGAGTTGCCATTATCCTCATATGTATGAGTGCTGTTATCCTCATATAAATGAGTTGCCGTTATCCTCATATGTATGAGTTGCCGTTATCCTCATATGTATGAGTTGCCGTTATCCTCATATGTATGAGTGCTGTTATCCTCATATGTATGAGTTGCCGTTATCCTCATATGTATGAGTTGCCGTTATCCTCATATGTATGAATAATGTATCCAGGATAGACAGCGTACCGCCCCTTAGTTTTGACAAATGTCAACAGAATGTGTAGTGATGCTCACTGTAGACGATCAGTAGTCTTTAAGGAATAAGTGAAGGCGTTTTGTTTCAGTTTTTCTTGATTTTACACCTTTTTTAGTGCTTTTAATGAGGCAAGTCTGTTGTTTTGGTTTCAAACTTACTTCACTTCAAACTACATTCGCAACTATTGTTAAATCACTGTATTAAGATCATTGTTTGAGCTTTGCAGCCACAATAGTTTTTGTTCGAATGTTTTTGGTCTGGTTCCGCCATCTTGACAGTCAAAGCCAAGGACCTGTTAGCTGCGGCGTCTCTCCCATACAAAATGATGATTTTGAGTATGGGACTCCCGTAGTGATTTAATTTTAAAATGACTCCCATTTTATTTAAAATCATACTCCCGTTTGATTTTAAAATGACTCCCGTAGTGTTTAATGATTTTAGTTGATCTATAAAATAATTTGTTTAATGTTTCAAATCTATTGCTTCCCGTGTGTATTCTTTAGATACTTTAAAGCGTGGGATAAAGCTGCCTCTGTAAGAAATGGTACAAGTGGTTTCCTGGGTTGTTTGAAATAAAGGTTTCAGGGCCAAGGGGTTCTTTCCCCTATACCGAAATGCTCTCCGAGACTACTTGTTCTCCATATCGGATAACTTGGAACTTGGTTTCAAACAAAACCGGAGACTACGCCTGTGCAATCCTACCGAGAGGTTACTGGTACTGCTGCACCGTCTCAAATAATCGTCGAGCCTGCACCGTGTTGCTGCAAAGACAGCATTAAACCTGATCAAGAGAGTGCATCAAACGTTATAACAAAAACCTCTCCTGTCCCAAAAATAGGAAAGAATTCAAGAAAAAATGCTGGTAAAGGCGCAGTTGTTTTGACTTCTATAAACTTGATTATGTTTTGGGGTTTTTATCTATGTGAGATTAATTGTAGCGTACCTAAGTCGATCATAATTTGTTAGTTATATTATATACGAATTTGTTAGTTATATTATATTATTAGCTCGTATTTTCCTCCAAATAGGTGCAATCACTTTATATTTTATGTATTGAAACGTTTTCACAAACTAGATGCCTGCTTTACCAATTTTTAGTTTGTTTTTGAAATGCGTTAGCATGCGGGTTAGACGCTGAGAGGTAATGGCCTACAAAACAATTCCACCACTCAAGTGGTATAACATTGAAGTGTGAGATTTTATTAGTACTTCAGAAATATAGCTAGTCACTACACAGCTACTTACTTTTATTTTGTGTGGATCATGAGACTGTGAATATAAATATTTAAAAATGTGCTTCATTGTCTCCCGGAGCTAACTTATATATATTTATATTTATTGTAAATATAAAATATTAGGAAAATAAAGAAAAATTTCTCTTTGTTGATTTAAGTAGGAAATGACTGTTTTGTAAGAAAGAAATTTTGTAATACTTGTTACTTATTATCTTCGTTTTTTCAATCATTAGTTTGGTAGTTCTCGGAGTGCTCCACATATAATGTAACGTTCGTGTTGTGCATTATGGTTACACTGATGTCATTCATGCAAAGACATGTAATATGGCGGGATTAAACGACTTTAGATTTGAAACGTGCGTAATGAATATACAGACCACGGTTCGGAACTGCACTAAACTATTTTAACACGTTTGAAGAATATGAATGCTATAACGTATTTTTGGTTAAATAACTGATTTTTATAACACTGTCATTGTTTTAAGAACGAAGATTATTTTAGCCGCTCCTGCGAAATCAAAATGAAAACAACACCATGCATAAAATTCTGCAGAGTGACTATCTTTCAAAAACATATATCAACTACTATCGGTATAAACTGACGGTGAGTACGTGGAAAGATCAACATATAAACGAACAAATTTAGACATCTAGGCAGATTACTATAGCAATTGAAATTAAAAATATAACGAACAGAAACACCAAGATTTAGCCATTATAGAACATCTACAATACGGCTCAGCAATATAATAATGGTCTGCAAACTTACTTATGTTATCGGAAAACTAATTACCTTTATGTGTAGATATAAATATATATATATTAGAAAATATCAATTCATGCTTTTAAGAGTGTTGGAGCACAAGCATACAGTAGATGTAAGCATGAAGTAGATGTAAACATAGGAAGCATAGGCACCCAGTAGATGTGAGCATAGGATGAATAACCATGCAGTAGATGTAAGCATAGGATGTTTAAGAATGCAGTAGATGTAATGTTAGGATGAATAGGCATGCAGAAGATGTAATATAGGATCCATAAACATGCAGTATATGTAAGCATAGGATGCATAAGCATGCAGTATATATAAGCATAGGTTGCATAAGCATGCAGTAGATGTAAGCATAGGATCCATAAGCATGCAGTAGATGTAAACATAGGATACATAACCTAGAAGTAGATGTACGGATAGGATGCATAAGCATGCAGTAGATGTAAACATAGGATGCATAGGCATGTGGTAGATGTGAGCATAGGATGAATAAGCATGCAGTAGATATAAGCATAGGATGCATAAGCATGAAGTAGATGTAAGCATAGGATGCATAATCATGAAAACGTTGTAAGCATATGATGCATAGGCGTGGAGTAGTTGTAAGCATAGGATCCATAGGCAAGCAGTAGATATAAGCATGCAGTAGATATAAGCTTAGGATGCATAAACATGAAGTGTTTGTAAGCATAAGATGCATAAGCAACTAGTAGATGTACGGATACGATGCTTAATCATGCAGTAGGTGTAGGCATTGGTTGCATAAGCATGCAGTAGATGTAAGCATAGGATCCATAAGCATGCAGTAGATGTAAACATAGGAAGCATATGCATGCAATAGATGTGAGCATTGGATGAATAAGCATGCAGTATATATAAGCATAGGTTGCATAAGCATGCAGTAGATGTAAGCATAGGATCCATAAGCATGCAGTAGATGTAAACATAGGATACATAACCTAGAAGTAGATGTACGGATAGGATGCATAAGCATGCAGTAGATGTAAACATAGGATGCATAGGCATGTGGTAGATGTGAGCATAGGATGAATAAGCATGCAGTAGATATAAGCATAGGATGCATAAGCATGAAGTAGATGTAAGCATAGGATGCATAATCATGAAAACGTTGTAAGCATATGATGCATAGGCGTGGAGTAGTTGTAAGCATAGGATCCATAGGCAAGCAGTAGATATAAGCATGCAGTAGATATAAGCTTAGGATGCATAAACATGAAGTGTTTGTAAGCATAAGATGCATAAGCAACTAGTAGATGTACGGATACGATGCTTAATCATGCAGTAGGTGTAGGCATTGGTTGCATAAGCATGCAGTAGATGTAAGCATAGGATCCATAAGCATGCAGTAGATGTAAACATAGGAAGCATATGCATGCAATAGATGTGAGCATTGGATGAATAAGCATGCAGTAGATATAAGCATAGGATGCATAAGCATGAAGTAGATGTAAGCATAGGATGCATAATCATGAAAACGTTGTAAGTCTATGATGCATAGGCGTGCAGTAGTTGTAAGCATAGAATCCATAAGCATGCAGTAGATACAGGCATAGGATGCATAGGCATGAAGTAGATGAAAGCATAGGATGCATAGTTATGCTGTAGATATAAAAATAAGATCCATAGGCATGCAGTAGATATAAGCATAGGATGCATAAACATGAAGTGTATGTAAGCATAGGATGCATAGGCATGCAGTAGATGTGAGCAATGGATGCATAGGCATGTGGTTGATGTGAGCATAAGATGCATAAGCAACTAGTAGATGTAAGCATAGGATGCATAAGCATGCAGTATATGTAAGCATAGGATGCATAGGCATGCAGTAGATGTAAGCAGAGGATGCATAGGCATGAGGTAGATGTAAGCATAGGATCCATTAGCATGAAGTAGATGTAAGCATAGGATGCATAGGCATGCAGTAGATGTAACATAGGATGCATAAGCATGCAGTAGATGTAAGCATACGATGCATAAGCATGAAGTAGATGTAAGCATAAGATGGATAGTCATGCAGTAGATGTAAGCATAGGATCCATGAGCATGCAGTAGATAAAAGCATAGGATGCATAAACATGAAGTGTATGTAAGCATAGGATGCATAGGCATGAAGTAGATGTGAGCATAAGATACATAAGCATGTAGTTGATGTGAGCATAAGATGCATAAGCAACTAGTAGATGTAAGCATAGGATGCATAGAAAATGCAGTAGATGTAAGCATAGGATCCATAACCATGAAGTAGATGTAAGCATATTATGCATAGGCATGCAGTAGATGTAACATAGGATGCATAGGCATGCAGTAGATGTAAGCATATGATGCATAAGCATGCAGTAGATCTAAGCATATAATGCGTACGCCTGCAGTAGGTGTAAGCATAGGATGAATAGGCATGCAGTAGATATAAGCAAGAATGCATAAGCATGCAGTAGATGTAAGCATTGGATGCATAGCCATGCAGTAGATGTAAGCAGAGAATGCATAAGCATGCAGTAGATGTAATGTTACGATGCATACAAATTCAGTAATATAAGCATAGGATGCATAAGCATGCAGCAGATATAAGCATAGGATGAATAAGCATGCAGTGTATGTAAGCAGAGGATGCATAAGCAGGAAGTAGATGTAAGCATAGGATCCATAAGCATGCAGTAGATATAAGCATAGGATCCATAAGCATGCAGTAGATATAAGCATAGGATGCATAAACATTAAGTGTATGTAAGCAGAGGATGCATAAGCAGGAAGTAGATGTAAGCATAGGATGCATAGGCATGCAGTATATGTAAGCAGAGGATGCATATGCATGAGGTAGATTTAAGCATAAGATCAATAAGCATAAAGAAGATGAAAGCATAGAATGCATAGGCATGTTGTTGATGTGAGCATAAGATGCATAAGCAACTAGTAGATGTAAGCATATGTTGTAAAAGCATGCAGTAGATGTAAGCATAGGATGCATAGGCATGCAGTAGAAGTAAGCAGAGGATGCATAAGCATGCAGTAGATGTAAGCATATGATGCATAAGCATGCAGTAGATCTAAGCATATAATGCATATGCCTGTAGTAGCTGTAAGCATAGGATGAATAGGCATGCAGTAGATATAAGCAAGGATACATAAGCATGGAGTAGATGTAAGCATTGGATGCATAGGTATGCAGTAGATGTAAGAATATGATGCATAAGCATGCAGTAGATCTAAGCATATAAAGCATATGCCTGCAATAGGTGTAAGCATAGGATGAATAGGCATGCAGTAGATATAAGCAAGGATGCATAAGCATGGAGTAGATGTAAGCATTGGATGCATAAGCATGCAGTAGATGTAAGCATAGGATCCATAAGCATGAAGTAGATGTAAGCATAGGATGCATAGTCATGCAGTAGATGTAAGCATAGGATCCATAAGCATACAGTAGATATAAGTATAGGATGCATAAACATGAAGTGTATGTAAGCATAGGATGCATATGCATGCAGTAGATGTGAGCATACGATACATAGGCATGAAGTTGATGTGAGCATAAGATGCATATGCAACTAGTAGATGTAAGCATTGGATGCATAAGCATGCAGTAGATGAAAGCATAGGATGCATAGTTATGCTGTAGATATAAAAATAGGATCCATAGGCATGCAGTAGATATAAGCATAATATGCATAAACATGAAGTGTATGTAAGCATAGGATGCATAAGCATGCGGTAGATCTAAGCATATAAAGCGTATGCCTGCAGTAGGTGTAAGCATATGATGAATAGGCATGCAGTATATATAAGCAAGGATGCATAAACATGCAGCAGATGTAAGCATTGGATGCATAGGCATGCAGTAGATATAAGCAGAGGATGCATAAGCATGCAGTAGATGTAACATAGGATGCATAAGCATGCAGTAGATGTAAGCATAGGATGCATAAGAATGCAGTAGATGTAAGCATAGGAATCATAACCATGCAGTAGATGTAAGCATATGATGCATAAGCTTGAAAGTAGATGTAAGCTTAAGATCTATAGTCATACAGTAGATGTAAGCATGTGATGCATAAGCATGCAGTAGATGTTTCATAGGATCCATAGGCATGCAGTAGATGTAAGCATATGATGCATAAGCATGCAGTAGATGTAACCATAGGATGCATAGGCATGCAGTAGATATAAGCATAGGATACATAAGCACGCAGTGTATGTAAGCAGACGGTGCATAAGCAGGAAGTAGATGTAAGCATAGGATTCATAAGCATAAAGTAGATGTAAGCATAGGATGCATTGGCATGCAATAGATGTAACATAGGATGCCTAAGCATGCAGTAGATGTAAGCATATAATGTATAAGCATGCAGTAGATCTAAGCATATAATGCATATGCATGCAGTAGGTGCAAGCATAGGATGAATAGGCATGCAGTAGATGTAAGCAAGGATGCATAAGCATACAGTAGATGTAAGCATAGGATTCATAAGCGTGCAGTAGATGTAAGCATAGGATGCATAATTATGCAGTAGATTTAAGCATAGGATGTTTAAGAATGCAGTAGATGTAATGATAGGATGCATAAAAATACAGTAGATGTAAGCATAGGATGCATAGGCATGCAGCAGATATAAGCATAGGATGCATAAGCATGCAGTGTATGTAAGCAGAGGATGCATAAGCATGCAGTAGATGTAAGCAGAGGATGCATAGGCATGCAGTAGATGTAAGCATAGGATGCATAACCATGCAGTAGATGTATGCATAGGATGTTTAAGAATGCAGTAGATGTAATGATAGGGTGCATAAAAATGCAGTAGATGTAAGCATAGGATGCATAAGCATGCAGCAGATATAAGCATACTATGCATAAACCTGCAGTGTATGTAAGCAGAGGATGCATAAGCATGCAGTTGATGTAAGCAGAGGATGCATAGGCAAACAGTAGATGTAAGCATAGGATGCATAAGCAAGCAGTAGATGTAAGCATAGGATGCATAGGCACTCAGTAGATGTAAGCATAGTATGCATAAGCATGCAGTTGATGTAAGCAGAGGATGCATAGGCAAACAGTAGATGTAAGCATAGGATGCATAAGCAAGCAGTAGATGTAAGCATAGGATGCATAAGCAAGCAGTAGATGTAAGCATAGGATGCATAGGCACTCAGTAGATGTAAATATAGTATGTATAATGGAAAAAATATGAGGGGTGTGCATAGGCACTACATTCATGTCAAATCGAGCTTTTGCGGTAATTGAGTAGAAATAAATGGGTTGGTATTCTTAGGAAAATAAGTTATACGAGTATAAAAACATATTTTGAAGTCAATTTCTACTGGGCTCTAAAAAAAATAAGGTATTCGATTGCCATTAAAATAAAAGTGTATATACATATGACAGAATCACAATATTAAGTGGCAACATAAAAAACCAATTTCTTTACAAATTTTCCAATTTGCTCTCTATACAATATATGGTGTTTATTATTTTTGTTTGATACTATTTATTAGTTTTTGTTTTCTAATTATGATAGTGATCTTTGATTCCTCATTCTTTCCAACGCCTGTAATGCTTCATTATTGCAAAGAACCTTTCTCTTTTAATTTCGTATACATCGTGATGCAATCGATTTCTAGCTGTAACGTTGTCTTATTGAGAAAATGGAGCATTTCAAACATGTAGTGA
>JBAIZL010000006.1:3487500-3502500 GCA_036971475.1 Prosapia bicincta | reverse complement strand
CTGTCCCCTCAATTATAGCACATTCAAATATAATATTACTATAAATAATCCAAAGCTTTCCTATTCGGTCTCAAACAACTCGCGTTCAAATGGCGTTCTCTTTCATTCGAATGTAATTCTCGAATTCGATTTTAGAGGCACATTTAAGTGAAGGCGAGAACATTATTGGGAAATCCAAGCAACCTCGGTCAAAGCACGACTAAAAAATTTGCACTAGAATATGGTTAAATATTGTTTCAAATTTTAAATAAACAAAAGAAACATATAAAAGTAATATTGCATTCTCAACGTAATAATGTCAAAACAAATAAAAACATACACAAAACTCACAAATTATTCATGTATTAACTCATACGCGTTTCAATGACAAAGTCATCATCATCAGTGAGTGTTACTACTACAAACTCTAACTTACAACTGAATTGTAACGCATACTGTCATTGAAACGCGTATGAGTTAATACATGAATAATTTGTGAGTTTTGTGTATGTTTTTATTTGTTTTAACATAACTTCACAGGCTAAACTCAAAGAATAGTTGTATGTAATAATGTCAGTTTATGAAAACATAGAAGATCCTGGAATTATTTAACCAGAAGTGAAACAAGCTGTAGACTTGGGTAAAAATGTTTAAAAGTACTTGAACAAAATCATTTTAAAACTTGTAGTTATTTGTCTAAAACCTGCTATCGCCTAGAAGATAGCATTTATTTTCTTTACAGTCAAATTCGAAGAACAATTTCCAGATTCTAAGAACAATTCAGAACCATTATTGTACAATTGAATCCTATAAATAATTCTGAAATCTATTCAAGACTACATTAACCTTTTAGGTTTTGGGGAAAACTGTAGAAAGAAAATAAATTTTAGGTTATGAGTTATGAATAAATAAACGCTGTGCAATTAGTTTATCTTTCAAAGGAATTGTGAGGTAAGTCTAGTTTAAAAATAGGTAGATGGCGTTAGTTTGGTTTCAGTAAAATATTTTCATAGTTTTGTTTAAAACGAAACTGGAATAAACATAATAATTTAAAGTCTTTGATTTATTTTTTATTCTGTGATTGAATTTCACATACGTTAAGTACGGTTCGCGTGTCCTAACTAAAAGTTAACTAAAAACCTGTTCAAAAAGTAAACACAGATCCATAAACCTGTCTGAAAAACCATCTATATGTAGAAAGGGATGTAAAAGAAACACATATGTGATTCAGGACTTATCTGAGACCCTTGAGACTCTCTTTGCGACTCAAGTTTTCTTTCAACTCTAGACACTACTACACTGATGCATTTATTTCTTTCCTTGTATACCAAGTTGTGTGCCAAAAATAAGGATAACTAACAAATTTAGAAATTTCGACTAAATCTATAAAGAATAATAATTGATCATTTTTTAAAAATAAATAAGTAATGTAACAAACACAAACAGTCAATTCCTAATTAGGTCAACAAAGAAACATTTTATTTTAGTTACTTTGTATTCAATAATTACAATTGTTATAAATAAAGTAACATAACTTATGCGTTAAAATTGCCGTTAAGTGTGATCTACTACAAGTTTTAAAAAATGTATTTGGAATTGAGTGGAATGAAAAGAATTGAAAAAAAAGAGTTAAGGTTGAAGGTAAACTTATAGAAATTGTTCATATTATCCTCCCAGAGGAAGGAGAGCAGGGATAGGCTGATAAGGCTTACATGTGTTCGAAATGTGGACTTACCGACGCATCCTCAATTTACCAAATTTACACTCACATTACCAAATGAAAGCTTCTTAGAAGTTTAAAAAAATAGGGTGAGGCTACAAATGAAAAGACTCTTAGACGTTTAGGTTATCAATGAAAAGATTGTTGAGAGTTGGAAGAATAGAGGTTAGATTACCAATGCAAATGTTCTTAAAAGATTATGTTACCAATGAAAAGAATCTTACAAGTTTAGTTTACCAATGAAAAGTGTCTTAGATGGTTGGAAGAATAGAGGTTAGGTTACCAATGAAAAGGGCTTTAGAGGGTCAGAAAATAAAATTAGGTTCCCAATGAAAATGTTAGCGGAATAAGTTGCTACATATTCAAGCTTCATTCAGCAGTAGTCATCCGAATACCTTGGTTATATAGTAAAGAACAAAATATATAATATTGCATAAAATTCTCCAGGACAAGGGAGGAAAAAAAGAACAGAAAGATAGAGCATTTTGAGAATAATGTCATGAAAACTACAATCAAATTTGTTTGTAATGTTTTAAATAACATTAGCATTGTCAAGATTTAAAAAACTTTACTAGCAGGGACTACCCGAGAGTTGACTCTACAGGGAAGATAAGTTGCTCCAGGTCAGGAAGACAACTTTACTAAGAGAGACTCCCCGAGAGTTGACTCTACAGGGAAAATACGTTGCTCCAGGTCAGGAAGACGACTTTACTAAGAGAGACTCGCCGAGAGTTGACTCTACAGGGAAAATACGTTGCTCCAGGTCAGGAAGACGACTTTACTAAGAGAGACTCCCCGAGAGTTGACTCTACAGGGAAAATACGTTGCTCCAGGTCAGGAAGACAACTTTACTAAGAGAGACTCCCCGAGAGTTTACTCTACAGGGAAAATACGTTGCTCCAGGTCAGGAAGACGACTTTACTAAGAGAGACTCTCAGAGAGTTTACTCTACAGGGAAGATAGGTTGCTGCAAGACAGGAAGACAAATTTACTAAGAGAGACTCTCCAAGAGTTGACTCTACAGGGAAAATACGTTGCTCCAGGTCAGGAAGACGACTTTACTAAGAGAGACTCCCCGAGAGTTGACTCTACAGGGAAGATAAGTTGCTCCAGGTCAGGAAGACGACTTTACTAAGAGAGACTCTCAGAGAGTTTACTCTACAGGGAAGATAGGTTGCTGCAGGACAGGAAGACAACTTTACTAAGAGAGACTCCCCGAGAGTTGACTCTAAAGGGAAAATACGTTGCTGCAGGACAGGAAGACAACTTTACTAAGAGAGACTCCCCGAGAGTTGACTCTACAGGGAAGATAGGTTGCTCCAGGTCAGGAAGACGACTTTACTAAGAGAGACTCTCAGAGAGTTTACTCTACAGGGAAGATAGGTTGCTGCAGGACAGGAAGACAACTTTACTAAGAGAGACTCCCCGAGAGTTGACTCTACAGGGAAAATACGTTGCTGCAGGACAGGAAGACAACTTTACTAAGAGAGACTCCCCGAGAGTTGACTCTACAGGGAAAATACGTTGCTGCAGGACAGGAAGACAACTTTACTAAGAGAGACTCCCCGAGAGTTGACTCTACAGGGAAGATAGGTTGCTCCAGGTCAGGAAGACGACTTTACTAAGAGAGACTCTCAGAGAGTTTACTCTACAGGGAAGATAGGTTGCTGCAGGACAGGAAGACAACTTTACTAAGAGAGACTCTCCGAGAGTTTACTCTACAGGGAAGATAAGTTGCTCCAGGCCAGGAAGACAACTTTACTAAGAGAGACTCCTCGAGAGTTGACTCTACAGGGAAGATAGGTTCCTCCAGGACAGGAAGACATCACAGTACCTATGAAGCTCCTTAAGTTTGCTAATGGACCCTGAAAATAAATTCACTCTCGTTGTACTGGTTAATCTTATGACTGTACGCAACACGAACAGAACCTAAGTAGCTGGATTTTACTTTATTTTCTAAATGTTACAAAACACCGATATTAACACCCCAACAATAATAAAAACTAGCTTCTCAAAATATTGAAGAAACTGAAAATAATTTCTACATAAAATAATAATAATAAAGATAGTAACAAGCTGAATAGAATCATTTGACACAGTTATGCCCCTGAAAAAATTAATTTTATATAACAAAGTAGACCATAATATTCAATCAGACAAAATGAATATACAGTAAAGTCTCGATAATTCAAAGTAAATTGGACCGGCACTCCCTCAGATTACTAAAAACGTGGATTACCATTGCATACCACATTATTATAAATAATTCTTGAAAACCTAACTCATTTCCTTTGCATACTGTATTAATATGAACATTTCTTGGAATCCTGACTCATTTTATTTGCATACCATAATAATATGAACATTTCTTGGAAGCCTGACTCATTTCCTTTGCATAACGTTTTAATATGAACATTTCTTGGAAGCCTGACTCATTTACATTAATACCGTAATAATATAAACATTTCTTGGAAGCCTGACTCATTTCCTTTGCATACCGTTTTAATATGAATATTTCTTGGAATCCTGACTCATTTACATTAATACCCTAATAATATTAACATTTCTTGGAAGCCTGACTCATTTTATTTGCATACAATAATAATATGAACATTTCTTGGAAGCCTGACTCATTTCCTTTGCATACCGTTTTAATATGAATATTTCTTGGAATCCTGACTCATTTACAATAATACCGTAATAATATGAATATTTCTTGGAAGGCTGACTCATTTCCATTGGATAACGTACGAGTATAAACATTTCTTGGAAACCCAAATATCCTTTTCTAAATAGATTAAATAGGTTCAAATAAAAATAGGCTTAAATTTAACGGAAGCTCGAAAAATTGGGACCAGGAATATCGAGACTCGACTGTAATTTAAAATATATAAAATCGAAAATGTGTTTTGAAACATAGAAGTTACTTAAAATTTCACGTATATTAAAGAGTTATAAATTATTATTTTGCTTGAAATCGTAGTACCTGAATTCTTCTTACGCATTGGGACATCCCTATAGGTACGGATTATATATCATTTTTAAAAGATATAAATTTTATTAATTGAATAGCATATTTATTATTTTGTATTATGGAATTTTCTTTCTTTAGTCTGATTACTTGATTTTTTATGTTATTATTAAAAAATGTTTGCTAATTTTTTCACAATCCATAAATGAATTACCATAAATAATCTTTAATGACGTAAACATAAAACAATCCTACTGTCAGTGACAGTGAAAGTTTCTAGCCTCTCCATATAGTACTGATATTCGCCACCAGGTAGCAGTAAACTACAATAATACGGCTTGATAGACAAAACTTGTGTAGATTGAATCGTACTACTCATTTGCATAAAATCTCAGGAAATATCCAAGATGCTATATATTCATAATCACGAAACGCTGATATATAATATGATTGAAATTATTAATAGTTGTACTTTGAAGTAAATTGTTTTGTAAAACATAATGTATCCCCTACTCTTTTAAAATTATTGCGTTTTATATTAATTTCTTTCATTTTATATTTGCTCCTTTTGACACTTTTTTACATATACATAGTTGGAATTTTCAGAACATTTAAATATCGTACCTAAAGCATTGGTTTGCTTTTTTTATGTAAAAGAAAGAAAAGAAAGATAAACTGGTCATTTAAATTTGTTGTATGACACTAAAATGTAATTATATGACAATCCAATTGAAAAGGCTACTTTCTTCGAGTACAATTATAATGATCGTAAAGAGTGTGAGAAGAAATATTTAAAACCAAGCAATAGAAATACAAAAACATTTTATGAAAAAAAGAAGAAACTTTTTCAAACAATGATTATATGAAAATGTTCTTCTTTCCTAAAACAATTATGACTGCATTGGGTTGTAGCTCTGAATGGAGGTGGAAAATAGACGACGGAAAGAGACGCTTCGAGAGACAAGACGTGTTCCGAAGAGGTGGTGTTGAGGAAGGATGTAGGACTGAAATACTTGGACCGCAGGGGCGAAGGCACAATGGTGTAGGATAGGTTATAGAGGCAAAAAAATATTGATGAACATCCTGGACAAGGCTAGTGAATTCAAGTGATCATCTTAACTAGAAGTTTGGGAAACAACTTTATACAAAAAGAGAAAGCATACAGTGCATTATATATGTATATAGTACATACGTTCTCACTGCCTCCCTCGTTCTCTCTCTCTCTCTCTCTCTCTCTCTCTCTATATATATATATATATATATATATATATATATATATATATATATATATATAAAGAGAGAGAGACAGACAGAAAAAGAGAGAGAGAGAGAGAGAGAAAAAGAGAAAGGGAGAGACAGTATGCTCAGAAACAACCCGCAAGTAATAGACTATACTTAAACATTTTTACCAAAAATAGGAATGGTAATAAATTATTACAAGAGAGAGAATGGTGGGGGGGAGTTAGAGAAATATTTGGGAAGGAAAATGAATAGTAAAGATTATTCCTTTTCTTTCGTTTACTATATTCATGTAGTCATCGAAATATTTTATGATAGAACATTTGATATTGTTCATGTACATGATAGGTGACCAATGTATGCTCATGTGACATAGCATAAGAAGTTAGCAAAAAAACTGTCAAAACAAGTAAATTTCAACCGAATTAACACAGTTAATCAAGCACACACAAACACACACACACATGCACACACACACACACACACAGACACACACACACACACACACACACACACACACACACACACACACACACACACACACACACACACACATACACACACATACATACACACACACACACACACACACACACACACACACACACACACACACACACACACATACATACATACAAACTATTTTATTTACCTATTGCGGTGTAGTTATAAATCTACAGAATGTATCTGTAAGATATATATAAATATTAAATTAAAAGTCTGTAAATATGTAGTATAAGTCATTAATTGATACAGTCCATGTTGAAAATTCAATTCCACAAATATTTTTGTGAAATTTTATTTAGTTTCATTTTATGTTATTATTTATTACAAATAATAATACCGTTTGGATCCAAATGGAATTAATTTAATATAATTTCTCATAGAAACACTTGTAGTATTTATAGATTGATCTTTGAAGTATGGATATGGGTCGTTACGCTTGAACTGGGTTGATGGGTTTTTTTTGCTTTCGTGCTTGAACTAGTTAAAACATGTTTTTATATCAACACTTCTTTTTAATATCTAGCCTTGTTTATGAAACAAAACACAAAGACAGTATATGTATGTATGTGTGTGTGTGTGTATGTGTGTGTGTGTGTGTGTGTGTGTGTGTGTTTGTAGTTTAATAACAGAATAATTCACTTGAAAAAAAGTTTTATTATTTATTAAAATAAACTAATGTTAATATATATATATATATATATATATATATATATATATATATATACATATATATATATATATTAAATATTACTAATACTAAATAATAAAAAACTTAACTCTTTTGAATACAGTAAGTTTTTGATAATGCTAATAGTGTTTTATTGTGTCAATTATTCTTGTTTGATTTCGTGTATGTTTGTTTTGTACATGTGTGTGTATGTGTGCCTGTGTGTGTGTGTGTTCTGTGTTTGTGTGCGCGCGCGCAAGCGTGTGTGTGTGTGTTTGTGCGCGCGCGCGAGCGTGTGTGTGTGTGTGTGTATGTCTGTGTGTGTGTGTGTGTATGTGTGTGTATGTGTGTGTGTGTGTGTGTGTGTTTGTGTGTGTGTGTGTGTGTGTGTGTGTGTGTGTGTGTGTGTGTGTGTGTGTGTGTGTGTGTGTGTGTGTGTGTGTGTGTGTGTGTGTGTGTGTGTGTGTGTGTGTGTGTGTGTGTGTGTGTGTGAGTTTGTTTCCTATAAATGCTCGACAAAGACTTATGACTAATAAATTTTCTCGTCATGTATATTTATTTTGTCCTCCCGTCTCTTTGGTCATCCCGTTTCCATCATAACTTTCTCTTAGAACACTTTAGTCCTGACATTTTAGATCTGCCTCGTTAATCATCCCTAACAGTTTATCCATGTTTGTGTTTGGTTGTCTGTCGTATCCCATGCATTATTAACTACAGTTTGGTGATTGTTTTGTTTATTATTTTTCAACGGCATTGGTTTTGCCTGCTTTAAGACGTTCTATATTTGATGTTAGCTTGGATTTTCTTGAGACAATAATTTATACAAGTAAAACGCTTCTTTTTCAATTTTTTTTAATTTGTCATATTTTAGTGCTATTTGTTTCTATACTTAGTGTAGCAGTATTGTGAACGCTCAGATCTATTTGTGTGAAACAAACCTCCCTAACTACTTTTCTTCGCTCCATTTCAGTCTCCATTTTTCGTCTTATCACAGTGATTCTTCTTTACTTTATTCTACTTTTTTAAATTTCTGTTCCTTTATTACATTCTCAGTTCATATGTGCGAATATCACTTTAATCACCGATGTTGATTTTTACACCGTTTTCAATTTTAAATTAGTGCTTCGGTCACCACTGCAGAGGTATTTAGTATTTAACAAATAAATCTGTAATGCTTCCTCACATATGAAAACATTCAAGTAAAACTAGTCAATAATTATTCTGTCAACCTCTCCATAGCGCAAGTATTACGTCGGTAAAACATTTAAAATTGAATGATATATTGGATACAAGAGAACAAAATGGCGTTTAAAAGATTAAAGTAATATTGTTATCGAAACAATCAAGTACATAAAATAGGTGAGTACATAAATGTACATATTTAAAGCATAAGTTAGCAATGAACCTGACAACAAAAAGAGATAAAACTAAAAATTTACCGAGGTTATGAAAATAAAGCCATTTAAATGTTTTCCTAAATACAAACTTCAGGAGTTAAGATAATACTTGTTTCTGAGTTGCCGTATAGGGCAAAATATAGACGGTGAATAGATGTGGATAATATCAAGAGATTGCGTTCTTTTGGAGTGTGATGATAAACGCCTGTGCTGAGGATATCCTGGATACAGAAGATGAAGAGGTGGCATTAGGAGGGGGAGAGACTTGACTTTGGAATATAAAGATGCGAATTTCAACACATTGGTCATGACAAAAATATTATATTGTTCAGCTAATAACTTCAAAGAAGAAATAGAAGAGTTGGAAGGAGAGATCTTCGTTGAATTATCTAAGAGATTGTACAGAAGGACAGTTCTCTCTAAGGGTCACACTTAAGCTTTCCTCTGTGTTACCAATCTCCTAAAGTACACGGGGAAGTAAAATTATAAAATTCTTTCTTTTCTCACTTCGTACAAAATTTTACCTGCAGTTATTTGAAGTGAATATTATTAGGGGTTTTTGCTGCAAATAAATCTAAGTGTTGTCGTGTACAAAATACTTCTTTAAATACCACCCCGTACTTTACTTCCTAGAAAGGTTTTAAGTGTGTTATATATCTTGTACACAATATAAATTTTATCTGTGTAAATAACACGAAGGAAAACAACTCCGAAACTACCCGCTGTAAATAACTTCAACCGGTCACTTCAGAGGCTCGCCTTGTCGTGCGCAACATCGCGGCTGCTTGTGAAAGTAAAGTGACGGAGTGTTTACCCAGTAAGTTCTTGACAGGTCGAGTCTGCCATTATACAGCGCCTAAATTGACAGTAATCAGAAGTAATTCAATACTGGTCCTTAATGACTTAACATTATTTTTTTGCTATGTCACGCTTTTTGCAGATTATGTAGAAAGATACTTTACTGATATCTTCTCCTGGTTTCAAGTTGGAGGTGTCATTAGTCAATGTGGTTTGTCACTGTCATAACTCCTTGCAATGTTTTATGGGAACATTATTGCGTAAATATAATGATTTATAATTGTAAGTAATTTGTATGCGGCGCAGCACAGAATGCTTGCATAACACACCCTTTATAGTGTTTACCTACATTTTCAAATCCTTCTATTAGCTCACACTTTCCTAATATATATCTTCTACAAATTTTCAATCATTAATAAAAATACATTTTTATTCATCCATTGCAGTTTAAATAGATTTTGTTTAACCTACCGTGGATAAAAATTTTTGTTGATACAGTTTTTCAAATATTTATTCAATAATGAAATCATAAGAGTTTGGGGGTTGAGGTCAGTTTCGAACTGAGTATCTTCATGTTTGAAGTCCAGAAAATTTTGCCAGTGAGCCAACTTTCCATAGTTAGAACTTCTCAAAGATCTATATGGGAAACCTTCGTTGTGCAACTTTAAATTGTTGCCATGGCAACAACACAATATCATAAATAATGCTCTAGGTTTAAAAATGAATGAAAAAAAAATAAACACAAATACTGGATTAACGTTATAGAATCATTGTTACACAAACGGGCAATGCAAAAGGAAAGTGAAAAGAAACTACACACCACGGGCAAGCGACAAAAAAGAAAGCGTAGAAATAGTAACACATAAAAATAATAGTCCATTACCATACATAAAAAAGAAAATTACAAGGACATTTTGTTTTCTATGATGTCAGTTAATAAGGTTGTTCTGACATACCTTATTTATGTACATATTTATATTAATTGTAATTATAAAATTTAAAAACTGAAAGAAAATTTTACTTTGTTGATTTGAGTAGGAATTGACTTGAAGAAAATAAATTATATTACTTGTCATTATTTGTATATTGTGAAGAATCAATCCTTAAGAATATTATATATATATATATATATATATATTAACTTGGTAGTGTTTTATTTTACCTCTATTTATTTTTTTTTAATACGCTATCGCTTTAAAGCTTTAGTAAACTTTAAATAATATTTGAAAGAGAAACATTTTCGCTTTTAATATAGGTGAAATAATTAAGTTGTTAAATGGGTGTAAATACTCTCTGTAAATAAGTTGTAAATTATTTCTCTGTAACTTAAAGTCCAGTTTTAAAGTTTTCAAAAAGTAATTCCAGTAAGGCTATTCCAATCTACCATAACGTAAGGTTATTCCAATCTACCATAACGTAAGGTTATTCCAATCTACCATAACGTAAGGTTATTCCAATCTCTACCATAACGTAAGGTTATTCCAAGTATTCCGCTAATTGTGTCTATCTTGTGTACTTAGTTTTATCAACACAAACACTTTTACTTCACAAATCAGCTTGTGATTGTTTATCAGATTTTTATAAACTGATACAAAATGATATTTTTAACAATGAACGAACGTTTTTACTATTAACAATTTAAAGTCTCGTCGATATTTGCATGAGTGTGTTTGTGTGTGTGTGTGTGTGTATGTGTGTGTGTGTGTGTGTGTGTGTGTGTGTGTGTGTGTGTGTGTGTGTGTGTGTGTGTGTGTGTGTGTGTGTGTGTGTGTGCGTTTGTGTGTGTGTGTGTGTGTGTATGTGTGTGTGTGTGTGTGTGTGTGTGTGTGTGTGTGTGTGTTTGTGCGCGCGCGTTTGTGTGTGTGTGTGTATGTGTGTGTGTGTGTGTGTGTGTGTGTGTGTGTGTGTGTGTGTGTGTGTGTGTGTGTGTGTGTGTGTGTGTGTGTGTGTGTGTGTGTGTGTGTGTGTGTGTGTGTGTGTGTGTGTGTGTGTGTGTGTGTGTGTGTGTGTGTGTGTGTGTGTGTGTGTGTGAGCGTGTGTGTGTGTGTGTGTGTTTTACGTTTTATTGATAAACCCATAATTATGTTACGTATATGCTCCTGCTAGATTTTTATATTGACCATAAGATTCTCTGACACCCGAAACGTTAACAATAAAAGACATAACAATAAATAATACTAGTTACGTATTTTAGCTATATAGTTTTACAGTTCATTTCACTCCTGAACTTCATTCTTATTTAAAGAAACTTTGTACACAAAATAACTTCAAGTTTATTTTAAATGACATTCTATATTGTGTGAACGTAAAAAGGTATATATCATAAATCCGGACTAAGAACCCACGTTTCTTACGCGAAGGCATTTAACTACATCATAAACTCCGACTAAACTACAACACATTTTTTTATGAAACTAATATAATACTTCCATATTAAATAAGTTTTTAATCACACTTTCTTGAATTTGAATTCATACTATAATTTAGTTTTGTCACTTGAGTATTCTATTTGATTTACATTCACAAATCTTCCTGTACAACGTTTTTGCTTATAAAATTTAGAATAACGGTTTAAATACTTTTAAATATTTAAACGTTCACAAATATTAACTAGCTTTAAATATTGAGGGTAGCTCTTCAACACCGCAATATTTCCAAGATAACTACTATATTAATTATTTACCTTGATGTCATTATGATTTTAATGATTTTCCGGAGACTTTAATGAACCAATATAGTAAGAGAGGTGTCACTTAATATTTTTATTGTTTTAACTGTACTTGTTACTTTCTTTATACATCTTATGTTTATGTAAAATAATTAATATTAAGTTTTTATGACTAATTTATTGAAATGTACACATTGTGTAAATATAATATATGATAATCTTGTTATTTGCAAGAGTTGAACATAGCGACTGAGGTTTACCCACAATCAAGTGAAAGTACGTATCTAATCTGTGACGTCATTATTGTGGTTTTTCTTACAAGTTAAGGATGTCCGTATTATTATGCTATAATAATTCTAAGAAACGTATAAGGCAATGAGCATTCTAATTTTTCATATTTCCTATTGTCTGTAGTACGACTGTAGTTGCCTGCCGCCAAGCAACAATCGCGTTTATTAAGGTATTTCAGCTCTGAATCATCTCCATTGTCTCAATTGTTGCGTGTGAAAGTTGTCGAATAATTTCTCTTCACGTTTTAGTGTTTCACGTTTGTAAAATATTAATCATCACGTTCACGATTAAATGTTCTGACGACTCGTTAAAAATACTTTTATGTAAAATACAGGCTTTAATATATTCTCATGTATTTATTGTTGTAAAAAACGAGTTATTAATAAACTATCATGAAATACAGCTTTCATAATATTCTTTCTGCCTATTGTTGTAAAATAGTATTTCAAAATAAAAAATTAGGTGAAATACAGAATTTATTATATTTCTATTAGTAACTGTTGTTAAACACTCTAAAAGTATATTATTGTGAAATTTAGGATTTCTATGCATATTACATACTATAATTGTATATTTCTGTGTATTATTGTAATGAAAAGACTCTCGAAATAAATAATAATAAATGGAGAACCTAAATATATTCCTATCGTTTATTTGTTGTAGTAATGTATTTACAAAAAACCATGTTCTACACAATGAAATATATGTCTATAATTAACAGTAGGCAGCACACATAAAATAAAAGGTTAGTAAATGTAGGATTTATTTATTTATATGCAACTACTAATTACTGAAAATACTCTCTCGATATAAATAGTTAAAGTTAGAAATAATTAATTAATCTATATCTTTATCTAAATATCTTTACTATCATATACCTTTCGACGGCTTATGTCATCAATGTTAGGGATACTACTTTAAAACACAACTGCTATTAAATAGGTAAAGCAAAACACATTCTATTTACAATATAAGTTATATATATATATATATATATATATATATATATATATATATATAACATACATATATGTGTATACATATATTACTATCACATATATTATATATGTGTAATGCTTCGCTTGCTTATTTTTAGTAAGTGTTTTAGTAGTAGTACCGCTGATGATGGCAGCGTAGGTCTTCGAAACGTGTATTTATAATTGTAAGTCCGTGTACATTTGTTTTTTTATTTACTGTATTACATTTATATACATTTTACAATATATTAATGTAGTTTTATGTATTTTTAATGCATTATCAATATCTATGTACCCGTTTATTTTTCATAAATATGGTGTACTGTAGTATGAAATCACAAGGTGCAGTTTATATAGACTGCACTTAATTAAACATTTACCTTTGCTTAGAATAACTTTCACATAAACTAATTATCACTACTCCCAGGGATAAAGATTGGCTGCAAGTAGAATGACTCTCTATAACTGAAAGTCAGTTTTCCCCGTTGCCAAAGTGAACCATGTTCATTCGAAATAATCGATAACTCGAATTAGCTGCCAGTTTCATAAGGTTTGATTGTCTCAAGAAATGTTTTCAGTACCCTTTGTGCAACCATCGATATGGGAAGAACATCTTTACTGACGTAAGAGAACTAATGAAAACGATAATTGTGTTTGCGGTTAGCAGGTGTTATTATTGCACCCTCACGATTTGATTAAGAGCGTAAAAACCAGTTCTCGATTCGTATAAGGTCCTTACGCAACACAGCTGGCCGGCCCAGTTCCAAAACGTCCGTCCGGCTGCTATAAATTTGACTGAGACGTGGGTCTCGTGAAAGTAGTTTCATTGCCTTCACGAACAACAGTCTGGACTGTCCACCACAACCGGACCTTGGCACACAACGCCAATTTTGGCAAAACATGACCATTTTATAAATTCAAACGCCTATGCTTTTTACGCTGAATTTAAAAACTCAGCTGAAATTTGTTTGAAATTATAAACATTTAAACATTTGAGTACATTTTCTACGTTTTCTAACATTTAAATGTATTTCTTTCTTGAAACGTTTCTGAATACCTCCTTTCACAAATCTTTCAATAGTACTCCTATTAGAAGGTACTAATTGAAGTACTATTTATAGTTTTGAGAATGGCGCTATTCCGAAACGCGTAAACGAAGAAAAACCATTTGATGTTAGGCAAAGCAGAAACGTGTACTCAAATGTTGGCTATACAAATATTCCTAACAGAAGTGAAGATGAGTATTTAGAAATAATACACACACACACAAACAAACAATCAAACACACATACACACACACACACACACATATATATATATATATATATATATATACATATATATATATATATATATATATATATATATATATATATAAAGAACTAAGTCAAAATACAAATACAAGAATTATAAGTATTAAAAGCAAAGAATTATCAGTTAATAATTGTAATGCTGCCTTAACAAAGGACTTAAATTTATTTGATTATAATTCTTGTATTTGTATTTTGACTTAGTTCTTTATTAATACACAAGAATACATAATGCGAAATTTATATATATATATATATATATATATATATATATATATATAAAGAACGAAAGTCAATATACAAATACAAGAATTATATTTGAATTTACAATTGTAAATTCAAATATAATTCTTGTATTTGTATATTGACTTTCGTTCTTTAATAATACACAAGAAAACATATTGCGATATTTATATATATATAATAAATTAAAAATATTTCAAAAACAATAATACTTTTAATGAATATATTTATTC
>JBAIZL010000006.1:3425000-3482500 GCA_036971475.1 Prosapia bicincta | reverse complement strand
AAACTGCTCACACATAATATAATTGGACCAATGAGAACAAATGCTATTCTACAACATAGGATCTCATATCGTTGGTGATTTATAATCAAAGATAGTTTTTATGCAGTAATATTAGAGCAATATTTCCTCCCTGGTGAGGCTTAATAAAAACTATAACATTCCTTCTTGTCACAGATTCTCCAAAACTGTAGATGAATCTGTGTGTATCCTCGAATTATCTGTCTTTAGACATAAATTTAAACCATACCCGAACCATTATAGTTTTAAATTCATTGCATCAATAATTTTGGATTATTTTTTATATTTTCAACCCTTTTCCAAAGCAAATTTTCTGAAATGAAATACCAATATGTCTGTTTGAAATTCATTTGGATGTAAATTACAAAAGCTAAAGCGTAGCAGTATTTATCCTAGGCCGTAAATTAACTACAAAATTAAATGAAAGAATTTGACTTTTTAGAAGATGGAAGGTAGATAGGTCACTTGATTATTGCTAAGTTAAAATTTTAATCACTGAATTGGAGTATTATAAGTAATTTTTGATAAATCAGAATTGCATTGATAGATTTTGAGATTTAAAGAAAGAGGAACAAGTAGTTGCAAAATATATAAATTCTTTAAATCGATTTTATTCTTGATTTTTTACTCTCAATTTAGTTTTAGTAACTAAAAGTCTTAGAAATAGGCGTGTTAGACGTCTCTTGCAATTGGTGAAAAAGTAAAATTTAAAATTTTATAAAAATTCTCAAACGTAATTATTTTTAACAATGCTTTAGTCTCTTTTAAACAAAAGACTAAAAATAAAAATACCCCTTATACAAGAAATTGATAATCTTTGTTATAACACAATGTACCTATATAAATAAATACAATGTACTTGTAAATTGTTACGAGTTGTAAAATGATTTACACTTATAGGCTCCCCTGTTATAATTTGGTCCATGAAGGTTAGATAAAACTACAGTTAAATATTTCGATAATATAAAAGTTGTAAAATAACTTTAAAGAAAATCTCTTAAATGAAACCGTTTAGTTATTCAAATAAAGTATCAGCTGCTGCTAAGTAGTAATTCAAGAGCTATGTGAGAAACGTGTTTAGTTATAAAAACACTTAAGTTTAGGTAATTTCAGTCAAAAAGTCTAGAAAATGACTTACAGATGTTGAAAACTATAAATCGTGATTTTAAAACACAAATATATTACATATATATATATATATATATATATATATATATATATATATATATATATATATATATCCCAATATGTATTCTTGTGTATTAATAAAGAACTAAGTCAAAATACAAACACAAGAATTATAATTAAATTTACAATTCAAAGCTTTTCGTTGGCTAACAGTACCAACATCATCAGGAATATTAAACAATTAAAATTAACATGATAACAATATATATACCTCGTGGAGGTTGTTATTGCTATACTTAGTGATAGTTCTTTTAGAATTCCTGTAAATATGTTAAAATAAATATATTATATTTTTCAGATGTCTAGTAATTTTTCTATCACTGAATATGTAACACATCTTTTTCACAATAACGCTGGATTCCAAATTAATTAATTTGATGTTAAAATTACTACTTATTTTCAAGGGTAGATGTTTCGCTATATTTATTTCTGGTAAAAGATAGAAAGAAGAAAAGTAATTTCAGTTTTGTAAAATTATTTCCAAACTTTTAATAATAATTTTTACTTTAAACTCAAATAAATTCTACCTAAAGTTTATTTAATTTTAAGAAAAAGCTTTAATTACAAAGTTGTGTAATGATGAATGTGAATTCCAGAGAAACTATTAAATATCTTAATGCCGTTGACACTTATAGTGCATAACTCAAAATCCGAGTAGGTTAGCTAAGAACAGTAAAATTCATAGCCTGTGAACATTATTTAAAAAATGCAGACAACGTTGTCACGCAATATAACCTTTGCTAAAACAAGGTATTTGTCGTGGAGCCGAATAAAGTTGCTTGAGAACAGAAAGTGGTTTGGAGAACTTTGTTTCGTAGAATCCACAAAATATTAACATAATAAAAACAGAAGCAAAAAATTCTGGAAAGTTTAAAGAGAGTGTAATTTCAGTTGTAAACTTTATTGCTTTTGTGTTTTCGTAGAGAAAGTTTGTCAAACGTAAAAACTTATCTTAAAAGTATTTTGTTCAACTTTTCCTTTTAAAAAAAATGTTTACTGTAAATGTTAATTTTGAATTCCTATCTAAAGAATTTTTATAGTATTTCGTAGAGCTATTTTAGATATACGTAAAAATAATGAGAAATGTTTAAATGATCATTTAGTTGTATTTTGCATTTTTCACATAGTTCATAGTCAAAAAGTTATCGTATCTTTTAATATGTTGAATTTATTACGTTTTATTACAAGAAAAACATACGTCTATATTAACGTATGAAATAATCTTATAAATTTCTTTATATTTTCCCCGATGTAGTTTCACTTATTTTTTACCTTTTTGTTTTTATAATTTAGATAATACTGTAAATGTCAAGTATAAAATATAACTAGTTTTACAACATAGTCTTATTTTAAAGAATTAATTTTTTTAGAATTTTCACTTCAATAATTTTATATAAAAACATATATTTATTAGTTAATAAATATTAACAATACGTACTCAAGCTACATTATATACATTCACGTCAAGCTCGTTTCGATGACTGGTATGCCATCATCACTAGTGACAACATTACAAAACCTTAACTAAGTGTTATTATTTGTTCAACGTTTACGGATGATTATGACATAAAAGTCATTGAAATGCGTTTGAAAAGAATATATACTCGTATTGTGAGTTTATCTTGTTATTATATAATAATCATCATTACTCCCAAGCTAAGCTCAAAAATTCTTTGTATTTGCTATTTGGAAATAAAATAGGATTCATGTTATTCAATGCAATTCTCTTATCAATGATACAAGGTTTGCCTAACCAACGCCTGAGTGTTTACAATGTCGTTACGGTCTATCTACTTACTGTAACAAGGACGAGCAGACGCCACTTCTGCAGCCTAATGGAGTCACTTTTACTCGGGCAAAGTGCCCTTAACAATTATTTTAGTGTTATTATTTTTTCAACGTTTACGGATGATGATGACATAAAAGTCATTGAAATGCGTCTGAAAAGAATATATAAACGTATTGTGAGTTTATCTTGTTATTATATAATAATCATCATTACTCCCAAGCTAAGCTCAAAAATTCTTTGTATTTGCTATTTGGAAATAAAATAGGATTCATGTTAATTCAATGCAATTCCCTTATCAATGATACAAGGTGTGCGTAATCAACGCCTGAGTGTTTACAATGTCGTTACGGTCTATCTACTTACTGTAACAAGGACGAGCAGACGCCACTTCTGCAGCCTAATGGAGTCACTTTTACTCGGGCAAAGTGCCTTGTGTTTTCCCGTAATTGCGACCTGTTAATTGTCCTTTCGTACAGTCTAATTGGGTTTATATTTAAGTTGACATAGTGGACCTGTTTAGTGCCAATTTAGCTTCCGGCTTTGTTAGTCAGTCGGTTATATAAGTCAACACGTACAACAAAGTGCAGGTTCGCGGTATTTCCCCCTGAAGGAAAGTCTCCTTTCTAAGAGAAAGGATGACCAATTAAAATATACTTTCAGAGCAAATTATTTTTGTGGATGTTTTCCAGCAATTTGTAGTTATATAATTTGTCGATTGCAAAAGTTTATCTTGGTACAATGTTTCAAGTAATAAAATAATTAACATAAATCCTGAGGCAGTGTAATGTCTCGTTGATACAAAAAACATAAAACTGTTATTTTTCTGATTTATTTGAACAATTTTTAGTAAATTAGTGTTAATTTTAAGTGCAAAAGTTGCAATCTGTTTTCGGATAACAATAGTAAAAAATGTTGTTATTGTAAAAGAGAGTTTAATAACAGATACAAACAACATTATTTTTCCCGTTTTCAAATACATAAAATAATTTAAATAGTTTGGACAAAATTAGTTTAGACAAAAATTGGTGCTAGTAGCATTATATTATATTATTTTTATTATTGTATAATTTTTATAATTGTTTTATTTGTTTAATACAAATTATAAAAGTTTAGTAGAATATGAGAAAGAGAGAGAGTTAGATAGAAAAGAGAGAAAGAAAGAGAGGGGACTTTGTATCCCTCTCTACACATTCGTGTATAGGAACAGGTAAAGAGAGGTAATTCCTGAAAACGATATTTTTAAAACTAAATTAATTTCGTTTATACTTTTGCAATATAAATCATTTGAAAAGACCCACTTATATTCTTCTTATGTTTTAAAATCATATTTTGTTGCATTGAAGATGGGTAGATTGAAATTTACCACCTGAAAAAATCTCTCAGTATAAACCATTATTTATAACTATATTATAAATTGCATAACTAATATTCTATTAATAAACACTTTAAAAAAGTAGAGATTCGATCCCTTAACATACATTATTTTAAAATTTGTTTATATATTGTTTTAAAATATGAACAGATATTACAAATAGTCTATACACAGTTAACGATAAATGTCCATTTAATCTATAACAATAATTTGAATCGTTTTACAGATATCATAGAAACTGTAGCATTTCCATGAAATTTTCTTATTTTTTTGTTTTATCCTCTTATTAAAACAAAAAATAACGGATATTTAAGGGCTCGTCTATTACAAACATATAAAATGGAAATATTCACACAAAAATATAATAAAAGACATCACATGTTTGCCAAAACCTTTCCAAAAAGCTAGATTTGGCTTGAATTATTTTTTGGCACACCCTTTGTTTAGTTTTTTTAGACACTCCCACAATTCAGTTTTATACTGGTTTGAGTTTTTTGCAGTCCTTCAAAAATAACGATAAGCGGAATGATCAAGCGAAACGATGAAGAAGCTCGTGAAGAGGTGTTGCTTGTCTTAATATGGCGTAGAGCTGTTTACTTATCAAAAAAATAAAATACTATATCTCTTGGATAAACACGCAAAAATAGGATTTTATAAAATATGGTTTATATAATCACCCTTTTAATTAAGGCCATGAGACGATGCTTGTATGCACAGACTTGTAACATATTCTACTCTGAAATTATTGGAAAGAGCCTCAATGCCACAAAAATTATCAAAAATAACAAATTACTTAAGATTACACCCTTATGTACATTTTAATGACCATGACATCATCAGAGGGTCTTATTGCAAAATTACAACTTAGAAAACAAAATGTTACAAGCTAGAGTAACTCGTTTTATTTGTTATGTTTTATTATGTTTGTTGTATTGGGGTTTTTTCCGATATTTTCATTGTAATATATTGTATATTCTACTCTTGTTAAAAAGAGTAAATTTTCTTATTATTCAGATCATTTCCAAATAGCATTTACTTGTGGAATGTATTGAATGTCATTCTATTTATTTATTCCACTTTTAATTTACTTCACGTAATGCATTACATAAATCATAAGGAACATTTAATGTGATCAAGGTTAATAACAGGTCCCACACCAATTAATGGTAACACAAATAAACTTTACATTTCGATTTTCTATAGAAATATTAAAAATAGAAACGTAGAGTTTATTTGTGTTAAGGATGAATTTATCTGTGATCTGTCATTAAATAGTTATTAACACGCCTTAATTATAGGTTAATACAGAAAACTTACACTTATCCATAAACAACCTACATGACTCTTTCATTTTAAATCGATTTAAATCTAATTCCGAGAGATAGTTACTTGTTTATAATATTGCTTAAATAGACTATATAATTTTGCATAATTGAAATACCTTGCAAAACGTATTTATCTTTCAGTTAGCTTAAGCATCATTATATTTCATTAAATTTTATAAAATGTATCTCGCAAGGCTTAATGGTGAAGGGAAATTTAATGATTGGTTTGCAGCTTTAAGTTTACGGTTTTTTTTAAAATAACAGGTATTATAAACAAAAAAAAATTAAGGCAATTCCTTCTTATTGCAAAGAACATTTTTTATTTGCGTTACTTCTTAATTACAATTACTATAAATAAAGTAAACAACTCATGCGTTAAAACACCTGATTTACTATATACCTTTTAACATAAAATTAGCTGTTTTATGAAATCAAATATTATCCCCTATTTTGAAACAATTGTACAAAATAACTTAATTGCTTATCTTGACCCTTTTGTGAAACGTTTTTCTGTCATAAAAAACCAAAATAATTCTTTTAATTTAATTAATGAATAATTATTTGAAAAATCTCTATTAACATCAAGTGTCATGATCTGTAAGTTTTAAAAGTTTTATTTGAACTTGAGTGGATGAATAAAACGTATTTTATTAACGATTGAAAATTTGAACAAGATATATATAAGGAGAGTGTAAACTAATAGAAGGAATTGAAAAACAACTTTTTGAAGTAATTTTAAAACTTGCAAACATTTAACGGAAATTTTAAAATTGAATCCCCCCTCACTGCAACGTACTTTCTTCCGCCTACCACTGTAGTGTTTATTACTTGCAGATTTGAAAGCGAGAACTACCTCTGTTTACTTTGACTACGTCACTATTCATGCTTAATCTTTCAACACCTCAGCGAAAAAGGAATAGAATAATCTAGGGACATGTAGAAATATAATTTTGCCAATTCACAACACATTTATGGAAGCAATAATTAATTTCTCTAATATCGTGTTCTTTAATAGCCATATTTGTTGGGGTCGTGACCTCGACGTTACTCAATCAATCATTACTATTCATCAATCACTCACTTTCTATTTACTGAATATGCAAGTTGTCATTTTAAACTATTACAGTTACAACATTGGTTGAAGTCCGTAATGGCTGCGATCAAAATTAACAACACTTGCGTCATCTCACTTGACCGAGCATAAATATCTTTTTCACATAGTGAATTAATAAGATTTCTTTCATTATTATTTTTTTGTGATACATATTCGTTCGTTTGTATTTAGTCATTATTTTATTTTAAACTCACGTTCAACGGAGTGTCTAGCTTAAAATTTCACCTGAGTTTGAGTATGTACACCTCAATCTCCATAAATCTAATTTCATATGTCAAATGATATTTATCATTGAGAGTTGACCATTTTTCAACTATGTTCATTCGAGTAATGTTACGGGGTATTTTCGGTTTGTGTGTCATAGCTTGTTCCAGAAGATTATTCAGAGATGTTTGGGTAAATAAAATTTTAAATTTGCATGGGTTCTATCAAAAACATAACTAACTATAAAAACATGTCAGTTTCATGTAATATACTACTCTATTTGTTATTTATTATGATGTAGATATTTCTCTTTATGCAGAATAAAATAGCAACTTTATAGTACAAAAATGTTTCTATTAATCCCGTAAATACGTGTAAATACGTAATCCTTTACTGCTTCAAATCACTTCAACAAGGTTGTTTTTGTTTTATTTGAATAGTGGGGCAGTGACCTCCGAAACAATTTAGTCAAGTATCTTCTTCCTCCAGGTAACCTGATATTGGTTTTTCTCCTTTGCATTCCTAGAGGAACCATCTTATATTTAAATAAATGCGGCATTTCAGCTGTAATCTCTTAACCGTCGCCCTATCTCTCCTTCTTTACCCATCCGTCATAGTGCTTCTCCGTTGGTGCATGATCGGTCTGCGTTATTCCTGTCGATTAAATTTTAATGCCCGTTCTAGAGAGGGATCAATTTCAATTTTCTTATTCAACGGCATAACGAGTTTTTGACTTTTCTTGCCCCTGACCGAGCTCGATGTCCTTATAATTTAGATAAACAATTAAAGGAAATAGATAAAACTAAATTAAACAGTTTCACTAAACACCTCCACAAGTAGATGCAACGTTCCGAAAACTAACAGACACGACAAGCAGATGCGACACCTCTCTAGTAACTGACGGAAAACAAAATCTGAGTTAGTTACGGACTTCTGATGGGATTATCAATGTTTGGATTTCGAAAACTAATCAATCAGCAGAAAGTAAACTGTAGTGATGCTAAACGTATGTATGGAGCTGAATGCGGGCGCTGGACCGTTGTTCGTCAGTTTCGAGAACGACTTGAAAGATTGTTATTATAAATAAGAAATGCTTATCTTTTGCACAACATGCACATTAGTTATACTATCTTTCTTGTCTCTATTTTAAAAACGATACATGTTAGCCGGGAATGTTGTAATTTGCCAACCGCTAATAAGTGAAACAGCGAACAAGCGAAACCGTGAATACTGAATCTGCGAATAAGCGAAACCACAAACAAGCGAAACAGCAAACAAGCGAAACAGCGAACAAGCGAAACCGTGAATACTGAATCTGCGAATAAGCGAAACCACAAACAAGCGAAACAGCAAACAAGCGAAACAGCGAACAAGCGAAACCGTGAATACTGAATCTGCGAATAAGCGAAACCACAAACAAGCGAAACAGCAAACAAGCGAAACAGCGAACAAGCGAAACCGTGAATACTGAATCTGCGAATAAGCGAAACCACAAACAAGCGAAACAGCAAACAAGCGAAACAGTGAATAAGCGAAACCGTGAATACTGAATCTGCGAATAAGCGAAACCACAAACAAGCGAAACAGCAAACAAGCGAAACAGCGAACAAGCGAAACCGTGAATACTGAATCTGCGAATAAGCGAAACCACAAAC
Source organism: Prosapia bicincta (assembly GCA_036971475.1). NCBI lineage: Eukaryota > Metazoa > Arthropoda > Insecta > Hemiptera > Cercopidae > Prosapia > Prosapia bicincta. The sequence goes on along the minus strand of JBAIZL010000006.1, from coordinate 3,473,835 downwards.
AAGCGAAACAGCAAACAAGCGAAACAGCGAACAAGCGAAACCGTGAATACTGAATCTGCGAATAAGCGAAACCACAAACAAGCGAAACAGCAAACAAGCGAAACAGTGAATAAGCGAAACCGCGAATAAGTGAAACAGCGAACAAGCGGAACGGCGGATAAGCGAAACTGCGAATAAGCGAAACAGCGTATAAGCGAAATATACTACTCTATATTTGTTATTTATTATGATGTAGATATTTCTCTTTGTACAGAATAAAATAGCAACTTTATAGTACATAAATGTTTCTATTAATCCCGTAAATACGTGTAAATACGTAATCCTTTACTGCTTCAAATCACTTCAACAAGGTTGTTTTTGTTTTATTTGAATAGTGGGGCAGTGACCTCCGAAACAATTTAGTCGAGTATCTTCTTCCTCAAGGTAACCTGATATTGGTTTTTATCCTTTGCATTCCTAGAGGAACCATCTTATATTTAAATAAATGCGGTATTTCAGCTGTAATCTCTTAACCGTCGCCCTATCTCTCCTTCTTTACCCATCCGTCATAGTGCTTCTCCGTTGGTGCATGATCGGTCTGCGTTATTCCTAGATCTGCAGCCCAACAAATCAAAGTCCTTGGCCGTTTTCGTTCTACTTTTCGGTTACTTCCATTCTCCATAAAAGAACCGAAAGCACATAACATTTTAAAGGCGGGTTTTGCTATTTGAAGTATATCCCTACTTTAAGTTACTGGAAATTTATCTGGCTTTTAATATTCTCATTTGAATCTCCATTGCTTTGTTTAATTTTGATGATCAAAATAATGGGAGACAAAATACAATCCTAGGTAAGTATACAATTTTTATCACTTATTACAAACGTCTTATTGGTTGTACGTTTTGCTTAAAAACACCCAGTAGGTTATTTGATAATTATTTTTATCCTTTGGCTTCACCTGCATTCTATTTTAACCATTACACAACTCTTCTTCTCGTGGTAGCCTACTCTCGAACAGAGGCTCTCGAATGTTTTTAGCCATTGCTTTCTCGAAGTAAAAGTATTTTCTGGAAGGGATTTTACTGAAAACATGCTACTATTTTGTTGGTAGTAATGTTTTAAGGCAATTTTAATCCATCAACATTTACCTAATAATATACCTATTACACTACCAGTATACAGAACTATATTTTTGGGGAAAATATTTATTTAATGTAAAAATAAGCAATAGATATATAATTTAGGCCTAAACTAAGTTGTGGACATGAGACACCACAAGAATTTTACCTTTCTTTTAAAACAATCTTTTCACCAACATGTAAAGTACACTTTTGATCAGTTCAACCAATATCAGTGCCTCAAGTGATGTTGAGCAAATACATTATGAACAGAAATTACTTATGTACATCTCAGTTATATTGTGAAACAATTAAAATTATTTCTCCATTTGAAAACAATTGAAACACAAGTTAGGCTGAACATTTTAAAGGCGTTACAGTTTATAATTACACTCATTTTAACGTTTTAATTAAATTTCGCTGTAAGAAACAAATCCCCTCAGAGACGAATGAAAAGCTTTTTTATCAGGTACATAATTTAGACAATGTATGAGTGGACAGGTATCTCATTACAAGACAATGAAAGAAAGGTTGGCCTTGCAGCCGTGACTTTCATCCGTTCCATAACAACGGAACTTTTATTTCCTCTTTCCAGCAACAATGTTCTCCAAGCAACGCTACTATTATTATGAGAGATGTATTTTAGAAAAGAAAATTTAGAACCCTCAGTTGTTTTAATTATCAGGTTTCGCCGTCAGAATAACTTTAATGAATGGATTTATGCATCATAAACAAATCTTTTAATAATTTGTATTTTCTAATTCTGGTTTGTTTTTAGATTTTTTACTGTGTATAGTAAAATAAGGACAAAATGATAAAGATATTCCAATGATCTCAGTGAGGCAACCAGTCCTGGGATTATCGCTGACACCAGTGACTAGTATAGGGTGGCTTCAGGGTGTGAACATTTTATAATAATTTTCAGTAATAAGTTTTTTGTTTTCTCTCTCGATATCCGCTTGAAAATCCGGCAAGTACGAGCTGAGTGTTCTTTTCTGGTAGATGTATATCCTGGTTTATGGAAATATTCTTTACATGAACTTGTCCAAAATTTGTCAATCTGAGAGAATACAAGTAATAGATTGTGTAAATTCATCTCAATCAGCTTAGTTATAGTGTTCTTCTACACAAAGTGCGAACTGTGGAAGTATCACAGATAGTTTCCTTTCTCCAGGAATTCGCTTTAGCCTGGATTGTAAGAGTTTTTCTACCCTCTTTGATGTGATCCTTAGAAGCAGTTTTAACCTGTAAAACCCGATATTGCTAGATAAATTAACGAATTTTCATCTTTAATTTTAGTAACTGATTATGTTTAAAGTGGCCCAAAGTATATTACCTCAGTTACTGACGAACAGTGTTAAGTAGATGTAAGAAAGTGTAAGATGTAAGTAAGTATAAGATGTAAGTAGATGTAAATATAAGGAAGTCTAAGATGTAAATGTAAGATGCAAATAGATGTAAGATGTAAGTAGAACTAAGTCTATGATGTGAGTATATGTAAGACGTAAGTAAAAGTAAGTGTAGGATGTAATTAGATGTAGGTGTAAGATGTAAGTTTAAGATGTAATTAAGTGTAAGGTATAATTAGCTGTAGGTGTAAAATGTATGTAAAAGTTGTAAGAGTAAGATATAAGATATAAGTGTAAGATGTAAGTGTAAGTGTATTAAGTAAATAAATTTAATTAATTGTAAGATGCTCATCAATGAAAAGTAGATGTAAGTGTAGGGAGTAAGTAGATGTAACACTATTATTTTGTAAGTTGCTTGTGATAAGTCGTATAATCTTTCCATTATTTTTATATTATATTTATGTGATAAATTCCTGGTTGTAGGAACTTTGAAAGCCATAAATGAATACCTTGGAAATATTAAAAATAGAATTATATATTAATTGACGAATAACGTTTTGTGATGAAGCCTAGCGAAGATCATATAAAATATTGGTTTTGCTATAATTGTCATTATTTAAACGTTTTTTAAAAATATTTGTCATTTATTTTATGGTATTTTAAGGAGAAGGAGGGGATGGTATTTGCAGCTTTATACAATCCCCTGGTTTTGGATATGATGAAGAATCAATCCTTGCGTGGGGTGGTTGAGGATTTTTTCTGTTCGTTTTATAAAAAGTAACCTAACAGCTTTATCTTTGAATAAGTTAGAGATGGTTTGAACAATTGAAAAATATTGAATTCCTACAGTTAGCCTATCAATAATTATTGTTATTAGATTAGGTAAAATATAAATTATTTCAGTTTATTTTAGTTTATAACACTTTATACCAAACTATAGTGACTATATGTAATACGTATAATTACGGAGTATTTGTAATTCGTTTTATTTTAACACACCTATTCTCGCTAAAGCTGGAGACAAGTTGTCATACATTTCCATAATTAAAGCAGAACTTTCACCTACTCCTATAACGACCTAAGGATTTGCTACTTGGAACGACCTTGTCTCAGCTTCTCGTAACGCTTGATTTATTATGACACATTTCATTAGTTAACTGCTTCTGACGCGTAACAATAGACGTGACCTAATGTCTGACTGTTTGCTCAGTAGATTGATTAATGAAAGTTTACGTTGCAGGCTGTGCTCAGAGCGAATAACTTGATTTTATTGTGTAAGGAGAACAATTTTGAACTAATTTCCTTACAAAAGATAATTAATGGATCTTATAAAGTTGGTGATTTAAATTTATATAACCATTTGTTAGTAACTTTATTCAATTCTAAGAAATCTCTAATTAAAGGTAATAAAAACTTCAAGTGGCTTTCTAGGGAAAATTATAAACTCATAAAAACTCCTTAAATATCTGGAGTCATGACTTGTCACATAACTATGTGTCGGTGTTTTACGCCAATTAACACTGACCCAAATTAACTACGCGGTTAATGCCTACGTCAGAGTCTTGCCTGTTAAATAACAAAGGTCAGCGAAAATAAAAGTAATTAAATTAACTCGCTTAGTTTTTAATACTTTTATTGGCATCATCGTAATATTAAATCTGCCTCCAGCTGTGATACTTCAAAATATTTGGACATTAATAAAAACGCTCCAACCCGAGTAACATGTATATAAAGTTACATAATACGATAATAAAACTTAAGGTGTGAAGAGATCAAGGCCTTGGCAATATTAAGGTCGGGTAAGGTCAGTTAGACTGGGAACGTTACGTGCTCTCTAACATCCAGGAGTTACATTTAACGATGCCCAAGTTTGGAAGAATCTATAATTTGTTCGCCTTTTTTTATTGTTGCAATATCTCTAGATAAAAACTGTATAAAACGCAAAAACCAACCAGGTACTGAACAAAACATAAACCAGCAATGTTAATTGTACTAATTGCTCTCAATTAATTACAATACCGAAAGGCATTTGATGATGAAACAAATTACGGAGATAGGAGGTGAAACTACAGGTCATCTTTTAATGATAATTGAAGACAGAAATACTTTATTTATTTATCCTGCTATGTAACATGCAGCTAGTTGTCTTCTGTATCTAATTAGAAGAGACGTCAACTTCACCCTATATTGTCTTTTCCCTTATTTTTAAAGAGAATATTTTGGTAAGCTGTAGTCAAAATTATTGATATTTCTTTCAATTATATAATGTTTGCGTGATGGTACTTTAACAGGCAAGGTTCTGCCTGCGCTTTATGGCACACGCATTGATAATTATAAGCCCTTTCGCTCTTAAATGGACACAACAGTAACCGTCTCGTATAGTCTGTAACCTTCTAGAAGTAAAGCACATAGAAATTACGAGAAATTGCTAGAAGTTGCAAGTTAACATACATAAATCATTTATTAGGAGCGGTAAACGAGTGTTTGCAAAGTAGTGAAGAGAGAAAAAGCTTTAGTGAAAAAGCGTGTTAACTGTATATAGACTATATACAACAATTCTTTGAACTTAGCTTTGTGAGGTTATGTTAAAAAAATAAAAGACACAAAAAAAACTCACAAATTAATCATTTATTGACTCATACGCGTTACAATGACAAAGTCATCATCATCAGTGAGTGTTGCTACTACAAACTCTAATTTACCACGATCACTGATTATGATGACTTTGTCACTGAAACGCGTATGAGTCAAAAAAACGATTAATTTGTGAGTTTTGTGTATGTCTCTCATTTGTTGTATCTATACTATTAACAAAACCAGTAGATATTAGTAAACTTAATTAAAACAATATTTCGATGCTTCTATAAAATTTTAGCGTATACATAATTGTAAACATTAAAGTGGGTGAAATAATAAATATTTTATGTCTACAATTTTTTATAATTTAATTAAACCCGGTAAGAACGTAATAGTATACATTGCTAGAACGGAAGAGCAGATATTGAACGGAAACTCACTCAAAGAAGTAAGCGCAGTTTAGTATGGAAATCTTTATGCAGAATAAGTTAGTATCCACCTATGAACAATTTTTTTCTTTGTATCGGTTTTCTGGTTAAAGTTTCATTAAAAATACTCGTTGTTGTAGACCTCAGGGCTTAAATAGAATTTAATGGGAGGAAATTTTATTTCATGTTTTGTGTTATATAAAATACAGTATTGTATTAAATATTCTATTGAATTTATAAATATATCTGCGAATAATATTAATATCTTTCAGTTTGTTTACAATATAAGTAAACATAAATCTTTAAAACTAGTCTAGATAACATTTCCAAAATTATGGTTGTTAAATTACAAATAAAAGGAAAAACTATGAAAATTATAGCTGTCAGGTACAGAGACAGCTATAAGCTAAGCTTTCATTGAACAGTAATTTAAATTCATCAAATATTTAAAATCTCCCAATTTTTAAAAGCTTAGCAACTTTTATTCTCTAAGAAATAAAATAAAAAATTCATCAACTTACTGAAAAATATTTTAAAAAATCAAAATGATCAATAATTGTCTTTTTATTTCTACAATTCATGCTATCTTATTTTCAGGCAAACCTTTCCAAGTTTCATAATTTTTGTATATGCATAACTGCCTGTAAAGGAATATCTTTGATTTGTCTACCGCCTTAAACAAAGACTACCCATGGTAAATATGTTTTGTGTACATATCATAGGGTACTTGCTGTCTTGTTTTTTTGTTCATTTCACCTGATTCGTCCTCTACTATGTAAGCCGATACATTTGTAACACTTAAACCCTCAAAAGGTTCATTAAAAATTACATCACTCTCTCAAGATAAGTCAATTACGTCTGGACAACCTTCTACCTGTCGGACATAACTAAACATTCGGCGTACACCTTTACAGAGCACTGTATTTTGTAATATGGATCGGTCTAAACGAACTTTCTAAGAAACAAGTTTCAGAAATCCGGTTTCTGCAATATTCCGTAATAGGATCAAGTAAACACACAGAGATGTAGAGGTAGGCCGGGCAACATTCACCGCTTGGGCAGTGTTGGGCAACTCTCCCCACGTCCTGCCGCCACTTCACAACCGGACATTAATTAAAGTATTCCACACATTTCGCCTAAATAATGATCAAATGTTACAAAGTGCTCACTTAACAAGTAATATAAAAAGCAAAATTTACAGTCAATCCCTAGTTAGGTCGACAAAGAATAATTTTATTTTAGTTACTTTTTATTAAATTAATTACAATTAACTAAATTATAAATAAACTAACATAACCTATGCGTCAAAACAGTTGTTCTACCACATAACCTATAATATAAAATCAGCTGTTTTATAAAACATATGTTTTAAACCAAGTAGGACGAAATAACTATATTGCTTACCTTGCCCCTTTAGTAAAACGTTTTTCTCCCATATAAATATAATGGTATTTTATTATTTACAACAGCAATTAAAATAAAGAACACAACTGAGTTTCTCTGTACAAGTATTAATGTTTATTCCAACTATCATGTTCCACAGATTTGTATGTTGTATAACTTATAATATAAATACCTGCGAACGGAGAAACGACATTTAATGTTCTTAATTATTTTAGTTTATATTATTGTGTCGCAACAGCGTTCACTCAATGTTATCTATTATTTTTAATAAATCAATATTTCACGTAACAACCATATTTCAATTTTCTGACAACAAACAAAAATGCTAAATAACCGTCTTTGAATGCCAAATGAAAATCTTTCTAAAAATAACAAACAGCTGATGCTCACAACGCGGCAAAATTCAAAACTAGAAAATTATATTTAATATTTTTCTTATATCAACCCCCCTCCAAGAAAATAAACCAAGACGGCCTCTTACTTTCCCTCTTCTTAGTCTACAAACGGAGAGGCTGGCGTTAACTTTGAGATGTGGAAAAATTCCGATTCTGATTTTTTTTGGCCAGTGTCTATTTTGTAAATTGAGTTTGACATCTTTTCTACAATTTTGTAGGGCCCAACTCTCAGTTCGTCAAGTTTTTCCGATTCAGTTTGTTTCCATTGTCCACAAAAACAGTATCACCAACTTTGAAGTTATATTATTTTCGATTTCTATCATGAACTGTTTTGTTGTAATTATGTGATTTGATTGTATTTTCCAGAGCTTTTTCTCTTTCTTGAACTAAGTCATTCTTTGTTGTTTTAGGTTTTAGCTCCTTTGGCAAAATTGTAACATCTGTACCATTTAGTAGATATATTGGAGCATATCCAGTAATAGTGTGCTCAGTTTCATTATAACGTTTCACACAATATCGTGCTATGGTGGTCCATGCTGCTTTGCTGCCCTTTTCGTTAATTTTACATCTTATTTTGTTGATCAACGTTTGATTTAAGCTTTCATTTAGACCATTTGAGAACGGTGAGTTCACTGCAGTGAAAATTATTTGGATATTTTTATTATCCAAAAATGTTTTGAATTCTCTAGAATTGAGACCTGGGTACTGGTCTGAGAGGATTATGCCAATGTTTCCAGCTTCCGCGGCATGTTTCACTAGTTTGATGAAGTCATTTGCTCTTTGAGTCTTAGACGTTAAAATATAGGCGTATCTTGTGAAATGATCTGATAACAGGTGCAAGTATCTCTTTGTTGGTCTGATTTCATATTAAGATATTTTACTGAATGTGTTGTTTTTAGTATTTATGCAATAAATATTTGTCAAACAAAAGTAACAGTCACTTACATGATCGTGAGGTTCGTGCCACACCATAGGAATACCAAAGGGGTATCTATAATATAGATAAAGTGGCGAAATATTTATTACCTAAGAACTGCAGGTTTATGAAACCTATCAACACGTAGTTTGTGTATAAAGAACCGAAATAAATATATGTTTATAGTGTAGATCAATACTAGGAGGTCCATCAGATTGTTTCATAAAAGTATGTGTTTGAGAAAATTTATTCTTACGATTTAAAAAACAATTGACGTGATAGAGAAAAACTAAAAACAGATCTGAATTCAGGGCATCTCAATTGACTAAAATCAGTTGTTTTCAATCTCGAAGCAATTGTTTTTTTTAATGCTTACCAGTGATATAATTAAAAGGTATATTAATAACCATTGAAAATTTGTAAAAGATATATATCATAGGAAACGTGTAAACTAATACGATTTTAAAAAACAGTATGTTTGTCTAATAGTTCTGAATATAAATACAAACAGAATTTAGGTATATCAAGCAACTTTAGAAACACAACTTTTAAATAGCTGTAGATATTCAAAAATATATAAAGATATGGTCGCTGCTCAGCCTTCGGTCTTAAAACTTTAAAAATTATACTCCGAGATATAATAACATTTTGTCAAGTTCTATTACGTTCATACCAGTATTTGATTAAAATGTAGGTAAATAATGTATTCAGTGCGACACTCCTAGTAAAGTAAAACACTCCCGATTGTTGCACCCTAAAGCAAATATGTAGTTTCTGGATGGTTCCTAGAACACTCATGATTCATCCCTTTTTAGATTCCCCAGATTATTCAATTCAAAATTCTACCTAAAACGCTCTTTTGTGTATGTTTTTTTCTATAAATGTAAAGGTATATTAGTTAGAAGGAAATGTTCCATTAAAGACTAAATGCAACATTGTTTCTGACTGACACAAAATAATCTTCTGTTGTATACTAGTATGTATACCTATTGGAATGTCAAACAAAGAAAAAGCTTCGTTATGAAAGCTTTACTGTAGAGGATGGGGCTTCGCTTGCCAATACCAAAGAACCCTCACATTCCTATATGTCAGTTATGAATCACAATACAGTAAACACCTACGAGAGGTTCTTTATCGAAAATAATGTCCTAATAATGTATTAAAATTTAAAATAGTTAAATTAAGCCTACAATAAATGACCGTAATGTAATTCTAATTGATAAAACGCTTTTTACAACACCAAACACATACTAAAGTACAGTAAAATACTGTAATGATAGCTGTTTATAAAATCATATTGCTCCATTTTATCGATTTTAATACTCGATAGTAATAAATATTATAAATCTACTGTATTTTATAGTTAAAAGAGTATTACAATGAAGGTTATTTATAACCTACTCATGGCCCAATTATATGTCGTCTAGTAAGTGGTTCCTTTTAATAACGTTTTGTATACAAACTTCTAAAAACCATATCATTAGGGTTTTACTGTGTTTGATAATAATTCACAATATTTTTAACTCAACTTAAAATTGCAGTTATAGTCACTAGAAACAAACAGCAAAGTATTAACTAGACCATGTTTCCCAACTATCCTAGAGCGCGTGCCTTCCTCATGTATTATTACGTCATCACATGTAGCATGACAAACCCGCCTTCTGCGTTATATAAACATATGCAATACACGTGAACCTGACAAAATGTTATCGCCGGAATTTCCCAAATTATGATCAATACTATGACTAAAGCTCAATTTAAATTGTGTTTTAAAAACATTACTATCATAATGTAAGCCCTATGATGTACAATAGTAATGCATAAAGATGATGTATTTTGTATAATTGGCATGGTGTATAGAAATATCATATAGTTATACGATCATTACATTGATTTTTTTTATTAATAAATATTACTTGATAATGTTGAAAGCAGACATGGGCGAATTGTAAAACGTCTTGTTAAATTTATAAATACGTTAAAACTATAAACAAACATACCTATGATCAAACATAACTATAAACAAACATAAGTTTGAACAAACATAATGATGAAACATAACTATTATCGAACATAACTATGGACAAATATAATTATTATCAAGCATAACTATGATGAAACATAACTAAGGTCAAACATAACTATCATCAATCATAACTATGATCAAACATAACTATGAACAAACATAACTATGATCAAACATCACTATGATCAAACATAACTATGATCAAACATTAATATGATTAAACATAAAAAGATTGGCATCTAGTTAAAAGTTTAGCTACAGATAATTTAAATAATTTCTTTAAAACTATTATTTTAATCATTTTTTTTGTAGAGACAGTAAGTTCTACGTTAACGTGTTTTATTTTAAAGTTGTTAACAAAATATATTCTTCTATGTCAACATGAATTAATGTATACAAGTGAGTTTAGTTTTAAGGAACGGAAAGTATGTTGATGTGTAGGAAATGAAAATTAAAGTTGCTTGATGTAATCATCTTGAGTTCACTGATTAAACTATAATTAAATAATACTTAACTAAGTGAATACATAAGGCTCACTTTCTGACGCGTTTCGAAACAATCGTTCCTTTGACGAAGCAGAGTACAGACTTTGCTTCGTCCAAGGAACGATTGTTTCGAAACGCGTCAGCAAGTAATCCCAATGTATTCACTTAGTTAAGTAATTTTTAATTACAGCTTAATGAAAATTAAATAATATTGTATTATAATACCGTACTAAATTATCAATAATTTTAGGTCGGGCCTCTAATTCTTCACCATTTCGAAGAGTCACCAGAAACAAATAAAACCCATTTCCCTTTAAACATGGTTTAAAACATTTTAGTGTGGGCTAAAGTTGACCCAAGCTCAGTTAGGTGCCCGTAGCAAAATACCCTTCATAACATCTTACAAGTCGCTCTCTCAATACATACACTCTAGTGGACTACAATACACTGTGGCAATGTCTGCGTATGTAAAACTACCATCAGTTATATCTGTTACTTATTTAGTGAGTGATAAAACTCTACCCTATTATTATAATATAGGATAACATTTTGTATTTTTTACGTTGAATGTCGCTAAAAGCAAGGTTCGTTAAGGTACAGTAGCAATCCTCTGATTACTAGTCTTATGGCTTATCTCATACAGTCGTAGCTTGTTCTATGCATTTAAGTTCTTACATAGGTTTAAATCTACTCACATTTAGGTAGAGTATTTGGATATCGCCAAATCGGTTTCCACTTATTTCTTTGTACGCTTGAGGTTCATTAACTAGACTGTAGATTTCCCAACTTTATGGCTAACAATGTGGTCCGTGGTAAGGAAGATAAGAGCGAGTGGCTAGGTGCTTCCTTCTTACATTCTTCTGATTCAACTTCTTCATTTTGTTCCACTTTTCGCAAAGCACAACCACACTGTACGCTTGAGGTACTGAAGCCTGGCCGTTTGGAAGGTTCTACTGGTCTCGAGTAGTAATGGAAGAGCGGTCGAACTGCTGTCACTGGTGGAGTTCGTCACGTCTCAGTGGCGGGCCGATGACATACTGGGACCATGGGTCGTGGCACCAAGCCTCCCCCCCCGCCTCAGGCCTGACGCCCGTATCCAATCCCAACCGGATTCTATCCAACCCCAACCCGGATGGAAGTCTCGAGTTTGAGGTTGGATTCGTAGGGACAGAGGTTGTATGAACTAGAGACTGTGAACCCTTTAAAAGGTTTTAAAAACTGGAGCCTTTCTGCGAGAAGGTTAAGACGTAAGTCAGGTACTTCTCGCCAACATTCTTATCATTTTCATTTTCAAACTTCTGTTATTTTCTATCATTACTCAACTTTACCAGTTCTGTAAGCTTGAGCTCCTTAATGCCTAACGGGTGGCTTATACCCCCTAAGATCAAGTCCCTATTCTATGAGCCCAGCCCTTAGGTGAAGCCATCCGGTAGTGGACAGCCGAACTAATCAGACGGGATATATAGATACGGAAACTTGGCCGTCGGAAGGTTATACTGGCCCCGAGTAGTTCTCGAAAAGCGGTCAACCCGATGTTCTTGATTGGAGTTTGTCTCGTCCCAGAGGTGAGCCGGTGACCAGTCTAGGTCTTACTACAAGGTCAAAAGACTCTTATATGCTAATCCAGCAACCCCGGGACTGACAGCTACTAAGAGTTACGAGTTTGGGGTTGGATTTGTTGGGGCAGAGGTTTCTCATGCTATACGGGAGATAATCCCAACATGAAGGCTCTATCTTTGTCTGCCCTAACAAGAAGGTGGAGTCGGAAGACAGGTGCTGCTTGCCACGCTCTTCTCTTTTTCAACATCTTTCTTCTTCTTTACCTTTTCACAACACACTGCCTCATGTACGTTTGAGTAGCTTGTAATATATTTATTTATGATTATTTCTTTTTTTCTATTTTCCCAGCAGCTTGCTTTCCGAGGGCGGTTGAGTTTTCAGGCTTGTTCCAATGAACGACACCGAGTTGACATTCTAGTAATGTTTATTAAACCTAATAATAGTTTGTCTTATTACTTTGTAAAGTATTACAATCGTAAACTCTAGTGAACCATCTCTTTAAACCCGACCGAGAAGTCTTAACAGCATGATATCTTTTCCTTGAGACATTCGAATTGATTATTAACCAAAGGCACTTTATTATAGATGGTGTGTTGATAACGAAGTGCTTGCAAGAAAGGCGCAATCTGTGCGAGTTTTTACTCTAGTCTCGATATACCTCAATACGCATTTACCTCCAAGGCGCTAACAGTACATCATAGGACCAGGCGCTAAGGATGAACCTTCGGATCATTGCGCGCAGTTTTCTACTTTAAATAAACCCATGCAATAACTTTGGTTATGTATGACTCGGATAGGAACCTACAGTGAACATGTTAGCCTTACGGGTACTATTAGTCTGTATCCATTGTATAAAATGATTGAGTGCCTTCAAATACAAAACTAATTACATTTCAGCTACTACACAGTAATTATTGAATCAACTAACAATGAAACAAATTCTTTCATAATTAAGACAAATATTTTAAGTGAATTATACCATCAAAATTTTCTTAAATTAAAATTTAATTTCTCATTACAAAATATATTCTATTATTTGGAAGCTTAATAAAAGCTGCTCTCAAGTTTCAACTTCTAAATTACTCCTACAAATAATCAACGCAAAACATTCAAGACAAAACCACAAAATCCAATATCGAACCGATACCCAATCATACAAGTAGGCTGAAGTTGTTATCAACTTGAATAGGCCACTGATTGTTAAGCAAAGGAAAGGCGAGGCTTGTGGCAAACGTAAGACGGTTTTGTTTATTTAAAGAAGTGTTTATCGACAAAACCAACAGAAATAAGATTTCGAAACATGATTTTAAACGTAATAGAAAATACCTTTACAGGTAATAAACACAAACGGTGCTTTTACACATATAAATACAATTTGGCAATAAAATGTTTTTGTCAAAATAACTTTTGTTATAACTGGCAAAGTAAGAGTTCAACAAACTAAATCACAAACTGACGCTAATGTGGTATAATTTTAGCTGCTTAAATACAACGGTATGTAACTTCATGATCATCGGCGTGTTTTGATAAATTAAAAGTTAATAATAAATTACTGGTTGTAATTATTATTAATTACAAATTAAAATAATTGCATTTCAACCAAGGAAATAAAATATTTAATAATTTAAGTGCTTATGATAAACTTCGTATAATAAATTTAACTTACCGTAAATTAAAGTCTTTGTTTGAATTAAAGTTCCCAGCACTTTAAAGTTCACGGCACTTGAAGTTCACCGCATTACTTGAACACTTATAAAATTCACACTAGATGCGATTAAATGTTTCACGATTGTGTTTATAATCTGGAAGTGGCCTATGCATAAAACATTAAATTGTAAATTTTGAATAATAATAATAATAATTAATAACATGCTAAACCTTAAATACAAATATATATATATATATATATATATATATATATATATATATACAAAAAAAGGTTTATGAAAGCTAATAACTAATTGCGTAATTTATCAAATGTATATATATATATATATATATATATATATATATATATATATATATATATATATATATATATATATACTTAAACCTGTTGTTTTTAGTTTTTTTTATTATATTTGTTGATATTTTGCTCTAAGCTTTACATTTTACCTCTGCACTATTGAAATTTCATTTGAATACTATTTGTTTAGTAATCATTAATAACAAATACGCACATTTCAAAAGATGTTTGGCTAAACATTCAAATATTAAAAGGTAAAACAGAGATGAGAAAGTCTATTTAATAGTTTTACCCTATATAAACAACATAGATAATTATTGTGTTACTTATTTTAATATTTTTAATACATATTTATATTAACTTAGCTATTAATAATATTAGTATTGCGTTTATTCTGCAACCTATTATTATGTAACTAAAACTGTTTTAAATATAAATTTATAGATTTTAATGTCAGTCTTAAGATTTTAAATCATTAATTTTTTTCACTTAACTGAACGGATTCAATAAATGTTATTTTTTACAAAATACATAAAATGTTTTGAAGTTTAATAACGCTTTAATGTGTTTTATTCACATAATTCCTTTATTAATCTTGTTCTAAAACAATTAAGTCTAAAACAGCACATATCTATCAGAAAAAGTCTTATTCTTCTAAGACTTTATAGACCTTTGCAAACGGGGTTATTAACACGTGTTATTTGTATTATGCGACTAAAATTTGTTTTTGAAAATTAACTCTCTAAGTAATATTATTACAGTGGCTATGTAGTGCCTAGTTATAAATAATATCATTACAATACACGGTTGTAAACATGCAATAAGGAATAATAAATGAGAAAAACGTTTTAAATTTTTATCTATTTTCACCGTTATAAAATACTACCATTCTAAATATAATTTGGACATAATCTTCAATCCAAAAACTGATTTTATATCAAGGACAATGTTAAACGACATACAGAATACCAATTCCTACATCTAATTTTAATAAAATATATTTAACGGCTAGAAAAATTGGTAATGTTTATATTGTTTTTATATAATAATAAAAAATATATCATTTTGTTATTTTATTAAAAGATTAATGTGTACAATATTTGTATCTCGATTTATGTTTATTTATTTTATGTTCTTTTAAAATCAAGTAATATTATAAGTGTTTTAGTAGGATAATTATAATTTTAATAAGTACAATTTAATATGATATTACAATTACTTTTTTTATTCAAATGATATTATTTAAAGAAATACTGTTTCTCTATTTGTTCAAAACTGTAAGGCCAAAAAACATTTTATTTTACAGAATGATTAGTAATATTGGTTTTAAATATTATTTAATTAGTATTTTTTTAATCTATAAATTTAATAATAATTAATTCTTATTGTTCAATTTTATAGTATAAATCAAAGGTATTATTTTAGATACATTTCTTAACATAAGTTCTTTTAAATATTTACAGAAGCTTATCATTTAATAATTATTATAAATATGATTAATTTTTATCCCTAAAGTAATTAAAATCATTAAACTTCACTATATAAACAAGGTACACATGACAAGATATGACATCAAGGTCATCTGACTTGTCACAGTCCTTATCACCAGAACACTTGATTCCCTTACAGATTATAAACACTGAACCTTACCGCGATATTAACACCGGAAATGAGAACAAATAGCCGGTACTTCCGGGCGATTACGGGAACACGGGTACTATCAGCGAGCGAGCACACGATATACTAACTTTAAGACCTTTCATTCATAGATTTTCACTTCACGTCGGCCTGGCTTCGGCTTTCTTGCGTGCCACCTCCCCTCTCTCTCTCTTTCTCTCTCTCTGTCGTCGGTCTAGGATGCCGTACTCTCACTTTCTTCAGGCAACAACGATTTAGGTATTTAGTAAATATTTATATCTGATGATTGCTCAGTTTTACCGGTAAAGTTATTCAAAATTTTTGTCGCTATTAAAGTTAATATTAAATAATCTTACAATATTTAACCTTTTTTTGACAGTTACGTTAATATATTATATCTTTATAGATAACAATTATTATTTACAAACAAATTAATATTTATAGTGTATGGTAGAACGCGATGTTTGTATTTAAGTGTTGTAAACCATGATACGTGTTAATAAATGATAAAAAATTAACAAATTACTTTATTTTTTCATTTGTTCTTAGTCCTGCTAATAAATTAGCAGGATATTTTTAATATCCTTAACGTCAAGCTATTATTATACTAAAAGTGACTCTGTTTAAATTACATAAACATCAGAAAAGGATGTCATTTGCAGCATCAATAATTTTGAATTACTAATTAATAGTACCTAAATGAGATGATTTATTGACTTTTGTTTAAATAATCACTTACTGTTCAAAAAATTACTACTTAGACTTTTACCAGTTAAATAATTTTACATTACTTGTTTACAGTTATTAGTTTGTTTTTGTTATTATTAATTTGTTTACTAAAATCCTGTAAACTCCATAAACATGCTTAAACACTCTGTAAACATATTTAAATTGATTACTATTTTTACTTAGAAAATTAGTACAAAGATTTTAACAAATAAAATATCTGCAGTTTTTGTGTTGTACATCTTGAGGTTGCTGAATAAATCAGTAAGTAGTGGTTTTTTTGCCAAGTTAATACAAACAAGTGTAATAAATAAAATAATTAGCATTAGAAAAACATAAATATATATAAACACCTAAATATTGGAAAACAAAATATTTACCATATATAAATATTAAGTATATTATACTAGAAGCAAGAAGTATTTGAGTAAACCGTTTCCTATATTTTAATAAATGAAAAACATAAAAATACTGTATAGTATTTAAGTCTACAAAGACTTTAAGTGTGTAGATTTCCTTAATCTATTGTTTTGTAATGTTTTATTCCTGTTGTTATAATGGTTTGCATTTATGCTGTGGTCTACATCTGTACAAACGTATTGAGCGTGGTAAGAAACTGTAGCCTCTATTACCTAAGACAATACAACTAAAATGTACAGATTATATATGTTGATATTTAAAATTTACAAACAAAATGTTTAAAGCGTAAACTGAAATTAGTTGACAATGTTAAACATTTCCAATCTGACTTTCTAATATTTCAATTTCTATTATTAAGCATAGAGGAAACGTAAAAAAAACAAATAAGTTCTTTCTGGCTAAATGAAGAGACCTAAACGTACGAGGAATAAAAATAAAGTGCATAGGACTTTCATTCTTGTATTTGAATCAGGACTTTCTGAAATATTTAAGACCATTCTTAAATAAGTCACTTGTGCCTTTATGTTATCTGTATTTTCATAAAGATCTAATAGACTGTATATACCTACACACAAATGCATATACTACTCTGCAAAATACAAATAAAACATAACAAAGAGTACAAGTGGATGTAAAATAATTACATGGGGGTGAAAACACTTCCTAGTTATCGCTGTTGCATAACTATCTATGACGAGCTCAATACCCTTATGAGGTCCTCCAAACCTTATTTCATTTTTGGAAAAATAGTACAACTAACCCCCACATAATTACCCTTTCCACGGTTGTAATCACAGCAAACCACCTTTCATAATGTATTGAAAAACTGACCAATTATAAAAAAACCAATGTATTTTCATAAACAATTACTAAAGATTTGTGTAGTAAAAATTTATAGTAATAAATGTTTAGATAAAATTATCTTTGCGTTATAGACGTTTATATAATGAGAAAATCGGTACTTTTAAGAGTCATGAGTATATTAGCTGGTCTAAGTCGAGATTAAAGTCCAGGCACATAGTCTGTATTATTATTCTACTCTCTCTTGGTTGACAAACATATTCAAACAAACAAGCTAATATATCACTAAGAAGGATTACTATTTTTCATATTCAAGAAAGTGGAAATGAATCAAACTATTATAATGTTATAGAATCATTCCAGACAACTGTTGTTTTCCTCCATGCTAATTATACCAAACAATATAGGGTACATTTCACCTCTAAAAAGCAAAAAATTAAATTTACGCATTGGAATGGAGAGGAAATGAAATATTGATTATTTTGTTATAACGCAAATCAATATTTAACATGATAATAGTATAATTGTAATAGTGTAAATAATATAATTAATAAAATATACGTCATATAATTTGCATGTTTGTTTATTTCTTTTAAAAAGTTTCGTAAAAATTATTTTGCATTACCATAGTCGCAACAAAGATCAGTTACAGTCTATCTACACAATTAATAGCCTACTACAAGGTTAGCACTTGCGACGAACGTACGTCGTAGCGAGATAAATAAGTCATTTCGGTGTAGAGCGAATGACAGATTCTTAACTTAATTACATAGTGCTAAATTGCTTAACCTGAAATATTAAAAACCGCAATTGTCTAGCTGCCCGAAGGTAGTGGAGGCCTAGTTATGTATAGCCAAGGCAGGCTACTTTCTATGGTCGCTAATCGGTCATAGAGTGTTAGCCCACATTAGCTCAACTTACGTAAGAACATAATGACAGAAAAAAGTGATATTTTAAACAATTTAATGTTGGGTAAAATTTATATTTGCAAATGGTCATTTTGAACATTTAAAAATAATAATTTCGTAATTGGGGAACTACGAAGTAAATTCGTACTTTCACCAACAAAGGAAAATCTAATTTTAGTTACTTTTATTGATTAACTATTATCCGGCCACGACTATCTGCACCAGATCGACATTGCTGATGATCCGACTTGCCCCCGCTGCCAAACGGGCGTAATGGACGGCGACCACCTGCTCTTTTGCCCAGATGTCTCTAGCACACCTGAGGACCTCGCTCGACGATACTAGGAGGAGCGGTGTTGAATGGCTGAAATGCCAAGAACGAGCTTTGACTAAATAAATAAGATTTAGAATAGTTACAATTAATAGAAATATGTATATATATATATATATATATATATATATATATATATATATATATATATAACACAATTACAATACTAAGTGGAAAAATAAAAAGAGAAATTACTCTTAAAGGTAAATTGAATTTAATTCATTAAGTAATACTTGGAAAAACTGTATTAAGCTCAAGTGCAATCCACTAAAAGTTTTATACAAATGTATTTGAACTTGAGCGGATAAATAAAAAAAAATTATTAACAATTGAAAATTTGAACAAGATATATAAACAAATATATAAAAGAAGAATGGAAACTAATAGAAGGAAATAAAAAATAGTTTTTTTCTTGGAAGTAATTTATTCTGGCTGTGACTATCTGGAATTAATTTCTTGCAAGTGACCTTCTGGATAAAGTGGAGCTTGTAGATCTTGTTGCTACTTTTACAAATATTAAAAATAAAACTCTGTGGATGATTCAACTTTCCTACTTTCATTTTTGTGTAGGAGCTTTCATCGATTTTGATAAACAATTAATTTGAAAGGACATGATCCCAGAATTTTAAAAAGACCTGTGTTTACTCCTTCCTTACACAATATCAAGAGCACAGTGGTACAATATATTACAATAAAAATATTGAAAAGAACCCCAATACCACAAAAATAATAAAAAATAACAAATAAAACAAGTTACTTAAGATTAAACCCTTATGTACATTTCGATGACCATGTCATCATCATCAGAGGGTCTTGTTACAAAGCACAATCTAGCACACAAGAAGTTACAAACTAGAATGATTCATTCTAGTTTGTAACTTCTTGTGTGCTAGATTGTGCTTTGTAACAAGACCCTCTGATGATGATGACATGGTCATCGAAATGTACATAAGGGTTTAATCTTAAGTAACTTGTTTTATTTGTTATTTTTTATTATTTTTGTGGTATTGGGGTTCTTTTCAATATTTTTATGTTAATACTCCTTTCTTGTTTAGGTCCTACTAAATCAACAACGATATTTTAAATATAGCTAAACTAATGTTTGGGGGATTTTGCTATATATTGTAGACTCACGTATAAACACAGTCTTTTCTTGAAAGTAATTAATTTGCAACGGTGGCCTTCTAACTGAGTGGGAGACTGTAGATGGCTTCCCTTTAAAAGTATTAAAAATAATTTTTTGATTAGTTTCACTTTTTTATTTACATTTTTGTGTAGGCGCTTTTCTGATTTTGAAAAAAATCAAATTGAATGGGCATGATACCACAATTAAAAAAGAGATCTTTTATTATAAATGAATAAAACTATATACTTTTTTTTAATCCTGATGTAGGCGTACGCCTCGATTTCGAAGCAATCATCTTCAGGGGAAATTATTAAAAGATTTCCATTGCTTGAATAGTTCTTTTTACGATACTTACTAAATCCATAATAATATTTTTTAGTATAAATAATCCTATGTACTTTGCTGCGTGTTGTAAATTTATTTTTTAAAAAGTGTTATAAGAAATAAAATTACAATGTGAATTTCTAGTTGAGGGGAATTTAGGAGATAAATGATAATTTCCATAAATCTTTTAATAGTAAATTTTTGTGGATGATTTTATTCTCCTAGTTACAGTTTTGCTCATGTACTGTCCTTTATTTTGAAACAAAATCACTTACATAGTACGAAAACCTGTAAGTTACAAGGTAAATGTATTTCCACGCTTTTTTTACTGCCTACTAAATTCACTTCAATTCTTTCCTTCCACTTTCCTCTATATGTAGTTTTATACATCCTCTAAATGATTATTTTTTATAACATTTATAATTATTTTTTTTCGAA
Organism: Prosapia bicincta; assembly: GCA_036971475.1. Taxonomy (NCBI): domain Eukaryota; kingdom Metazoa; phylum Arthropoda; class Insecta; order Hemiptera; family Cercopidae; genus Prosapia; species Prosapia bicincta. The sequence continues at coordinate 3,452,920 of JBAIZL010000006.1, read as the reverse complement.
CAAATTTGTAACTACCCACAACCCTAGAACGGCCTGTCCAGATAAGTCTTCCACATTTAGTAATCTTTACACAAAGCATAACCTTCATTTGTCGTTTAAGACAAAGCACAACCCTTTTTCTATGTGCCCTCTCATGAAGTTTCTTCTCTCTTGAGCTTTTCTCTATTGACCTTGAAATTTAGTTTTAAAATAGTCGTATTTTTCGGGCTTCATTTAAAATAACTGATTGTGACACGTCACATATATTGAGTCATATTTTAAAAATAATAAAAACATAAGAGTAGGTAAATAAACAAAGACCCAGTTTGATATCATATTGTTCTGTACTCTTTAATTAAAGTGTTTGTAATTGTCTTATGAATATTTTAAAGGCTATGGTGTTATTATACAATATCAAGAGCACAGTGGTACAATATATTACAATGAAAATATTGAAAAGAACCCCAATACTACAAAAAATAATCAAAAATAACCAATTAAACCAGTTACTTAAGATTAAACCCTTATGTACATTTCGATGACCATGTCACCATCATCAGAGAGTCTTATTACAATCTAGCAAACAAGAAGTTCCAAATTAGAGTGATGATGTCTAGAGCATTTGTAATTATGCAAAGTGAAAAATGGTATTTTCCAATTTTAACAACCTATAATGGAGTAACATACACTTAAAGTGATATTACAGGTGAATGCACACACACGGACATTGGAATTAGAGACGAGGCTGTGGTCATTGGCAGCGTTGGATACTCCAGGCTTAGAGTAACATTCAAATTTATTCTAAAGGAAGTTTTACGGTTGTACAATAACTTCTTCGGTCAACTTGTTGGCGAAAGTTGAAGATGACGCATCGTACGGGTTTTGCTGCAATTACCAAGGTCAGTACTTCCCGCAAGTAGAGAGTTGTGTGGGCTTCAACAGATCTTAATCTCAATACTTGTAGCAAGTTGTTAGAACCACGGCTAAGACAAGATTTAATGTCTGGTATTTAGTTGCCAGCTGGTGCCTTCTAGAAGATAATATGCTGGGAATATGCCCCAAGTATCATGGAGCACGCTAATAATTATTCTGTACAGCATACTTGAGGCCAGTTACTTTTGTATTAATGACGCAATTACATGATGCAATTGTAAACACGTAGAGTGTTGATACCAGTAATAAAATTAAATTTACATTTTTTAGTAAAAAAACAGGTTATATACACTAAACATGTAATCGATGCTATAATTATTCAGAACGCTGTTCAAACAACAATTACAAGAAAACAAGCTCGTGAATTGTTTATAAAATCTTGTACCTATATATTTTTCAAGGACCGTAAAATTAATATAGTATTTTTAAACTCGTATAGTTATATTTTATTATTTTCCATTATTTTAACTATCACCATATTCTGTAAGACATTTGTTTTAAAAGAGTATTCAAAACGTCATTTACTTTCAGTATTTTCCAAAAAGCTAACATTTTCGCTTTTTTTATTAAGAATACCCAAAAGTTATTCAGTACGTTTTGTATAAGTTAAATAGTAAACAGCTCTTTCTTTCGTAAGATAAAATGTAATGAAAGCGAATTTTAATTGTCATTTTATGTGTTTTAACATTATAGTTATTATGCATACTCATATTTGTTTGCAATATAATCACATAATGTGTAAAATTTTAAATAAGTTACAACAAATGTTTTAAATAATATTAAATATTTTATGGAGTAAATCTTCAGTTTAAACGAACTTTACAACAAAACTAAACACTGATAACGCAAAATGTTAAGGCTCAAAGATAAAAAATTATTTTATTACCTTAAAAGTATTTTTACGAATCTAAGCATTTCACTGAACCACTTCAGTGGTTGTTAAAAACAGTAATTTGTTTAACAATTTATCTTTAAGTCGTAAAAATTAATTAATTACTTAAAGGAAAAAAGTACAGGAAGAACGGTACAGTCGTGTCAACTGCACAACATAAAAGCAAGACCTTTAGGACACGAACTCGCCAAACAGGAGTGTCAGCGCGCCAGGTTACGTGTGGGAGAAAGTTGAAAGCGGCTAAACAGCTGGAATGACCGTCCAAGGTCACTCACATAACCTCACTGTCCGTTACAAATAGAATTTCCTCATCATGATGATGTTGCACGAAAATATGCGTCATCATACTGAAGTTTAACGTGTCTAGATAAATAAAGTATTAATACGTTCGTATTAAGACATAAATATAAAAATTACCGTGATTAATGGAAGTATCCGTAAACAATAACAAATATGTTAAAAATATACTATTTTCAGGTTAGGGGAATTTCGTACACTGTCCGTCTTACAAGGTCAGTTCTATATTTGACTTTATTCAGCAAACAAAAATAAAAAATAAATTGTTCTATTAAGATACATTTAACATTTACAACATAGTTTATTAATTAACTAATTTTTACTCTTTAATAACAAAAACAAATTATAAAACTAAAATAACACCTGAGATAATCATTTCCTAATTATTTTTTTATTTTAAAGATTCTTAATCATAAAAATAAATATTTTTTTCACATTCTTGATTATTTTAATCATTATAATATATAATTAATGAATTAACATTTGAAAAAACTGTATTAACATCAAGTCTCATCCACTACAACATTTAAACAATTTATTTGAACCTGATTGAATTAATAAAAATTATATTATTAACGATTGAAAATTTGTACAAGATATATAGGTATATATACTGCGCTTGTGAGCTAATAGTAGGATTTCAAAAAACTAATCTAATTTTCAAAACTACCCTAATTATTTTCATAATAATCATTCAGTATATCATCTCTGGGGTAAATGCAGTACCTTTTTTGTGTTAGCATAAAATTATATTTCCCTTCTCTCGTAGGAAATTATACTGTGTTTCTTAAATGTCCCTTGTAATTAATTTACAATTAATGTAAAAAATAAATAATGAGAAAATAAATGCAGATGATTTTTTTGTGTTCAACACAAAACTCGGGTGCAAAGCTATTTATGTTCCCTATAGTTTAATACATGAAAGTTGAATTGAATCAGTCATTAAGACATTTATATGTTTATACTAATACGGCCATAAGTCTTGACCACTTCAGTAGTGTTACCAATACGGCCATAAGTCTTGACCACTTCAGTAGTGTTACCAATACGGCCATAAGTCTTGACCACTTCAGTAGTGTTACCAATACGGCCATAAGTCTTGACCACTTCAGTAGTGTTACCAATACGGCCATAAGTCTTGACCACTCCAGTAGTGTTACCAATACGGCCGTAAGTCTTGACCACTTCAGTAGTGTTACCAATACGGCCATAAGTCTTGACCACTTCAGTAGTGTTACCAATACGATTTACTGTTTAGAATCAAAATTCGTCTTGTAGTTCGTTTCTGTATAGTTTGCTTATATTTTTTTCTTGTCAGAATTTATTATTGAAACCAATCACAAGTGCAGGGTTGATTATCACGTAATATCAGTTGGCAAATCTTATAGAAATTCTCTACCTATTCTGAAAAGTACTATATTTCTTGGTTTGTGTGGAGTTAGGGGGACTACGTGTGGAATAATGAAACAAAACGGGGGAGCTGTATTGCTTTGTATATGGATTTTGTTGCACAAAGGAAAAAAGAATAAACGCCTGAAGTGATACAATATTTCTTAATGATGGACGACAAGAAAGTTAATAACGTAACAGGAATCGAAACCTCAGTAACGGTGAACAATAGAGATGAGGAAGTGGGCCCCGAGTTACAAATTCACACAGTAATCGCATTGACATCGATGAGGCTAGTTGGTCTGTGTGACCGAAAACATTCGGTTCATGAACAGTTTTTGTCTTCCATGTATTTGTTAGATGAGGAGCATGAAAACACTTTGAATAAAGAGAGAATTTGTTAAAATAATTCGCTCTTACAAGGAACTCTGTGGGATAAAGCGACCGGAACAAGAACTAGAAGGGACGTATGCTTTATATTTTATAGGAGCGGGATGACACCAATTTTAAATTTTACTCATGAAAGAAGAAAGCGATCAAGGGAATTTTTAGAACTGAGAAACTGTATAAGAAACCAATTGGAATGGAAAACCATCAACTTAGATCAATCTCGGTAATTCAAAGGATGAAAATTGAGTAAAATGCTGAGAAGAGAATACACTGTTTTTGCCGTCATAATATGGCAAGAACGTCTCACGTTCTTAACGTTTTTACCATAAGAACATCTTAGTGGATGAGGTAAGTTTGACTTGGTAAAATCGATCATACTTTAGATATACTGTAGATCATTAGAAAACCTCAGAAGCCCAGTAGAAAGTCCATGCCAATATTGAAAAATTATCGTGTGAGTTTCTATTTCTCTGAGCGTCATAGTTGGGTTCTGCAATACGTAGGTAGATGCTTAGGTAGAGCCAATGGAAACAAGATAATATTGAAAAGAGTAAGGGTGGCAAAAAAAACTTACGACCGTTGGATGTTATCTTATGGAATTTCGTTTGAAGTATATTAACAGAAGGAAAGGAAGAAAACGATAGAAGAAAGTCACAGAAGAATTGAAAGAATAAATTAAAACCCAATTACTATTTTTGGTTCTTGTCTGAACACAAAAGTCAGAACAGTTGCTCATTTACTGTTTTGTTTCTCTACTTTTCTTTTTTCATTATCTTACTAATCCACTTAAAATTATAGTACCACCTAAGAAGTTGAGGTGTTCCCATCTGCGGTGATATTGGCTTTCCCGCATGATTTATTTTTATTTGTTCTCCTTTTCTTGGAAATGTTGGTCAAATTTATTCTTACTCGTTTGCCTCCTTTATCGATAATATTTTTTTATCATTCTTTTTTCTTCCCCCTTTCCTTTCTTTACGGTTTGGTGATGGTTTTACTAATTGACCTAATATTTTAATAACAGGTAAATTGAAAAGGTTTTGAATATTGATTTTAACAAACATAAAAATACTTGTAAAAATTTAATACCATAAAATATATAGGACTATATATAGATTATTTAAGAATTGTAGGGAGTAGTTGTGCTGCTACAAGCAGGAGTAGTTAAGATTTTCATATTTAATAATATTTATTACTAAAATCTATTAAATTTTTATTACTAAATTAAATTATTTCTAAAACCTTAATATTATTATTAATATTAATTTGATATTATTATCTTATGCACTGTGCATGGCATATAACCTTATAAGTCAGCATCGAGGTCGCAAAATGTTTTTGTAATATCTGGATCTCTTTAATAGTGTTAGTAGAGTTTTAAAATCGATCAATTAAAAAAGATTTTAAATTTTAAAAATTTATTTTCGAAATTTCGATTTTTAACAGTCGTAGCTGAATTTTACCATTAAACCAGACAAACTACGTATATAAGGCGTAACAACATACTCCACTTGCTTTACGACAACAAGAGTATAACTTGAACCAGAAGTAATTTAATGCGTCTTGCGATCCACAAAATTACTGGTTTTACCATCATCACTTTCATTACAACTTTCTTCGCAATACGTTCGAGTACTTGTTGAGAAAGGGAGAGTGGTGAGGAGCAAGGCAAGGAGGAAAGTTGGCGCAGAGCCCGGGTCGATGGCGGCTTTCCGATGAAAGTGCAATAAATATGCGGATATATGCGTCATAGGAAACTAGTTCTATGCAAGATGGAAGAAAGTTGTGCTTCATAGATTACTCTACTCATAGCGACCTTTATTAATTTATAAAGACAAGAATTAAAAAAAATATATCAATGTTATGTTGATTTGCGCTTCAACTGTTGTACTCCGAAAATTAACTATTAATCATCGTCATAGTCATCATTATATATATATATATATATATATATATATATATATATATATATGATGAATAATTATTATTAGGAGTACATCCGTTCTTTCTGCAGTGCTTAAAATCTCACAGTCCCCACGTTTCGCTAGAATCTCATCTAGCATTGACGAGCTGAATTCACCTCGTCAATGTTCAACGAAATTCTAGCAAAACGTCTGAACTAAGGTGTATGCAAAAATGAACAAATATACTCCTAATAATAATTATATTTATCCTATTTTCAATCCGTGAAGTAACTATATATATATATATATATATATATATATATATATATATATATATATATATATATATATATATATTTAAGCTGATACGTATTCCTTCACGGATGGAAAAATATGATGAATAGTTACTATCTGGAGTACATCCGTTCATTCTGCAGTCCATAAATTCGCAGTTCCTACGTTTCGCTAGAATCTCATCCAGCATTGACGAGGTGTACCCAACAACAGTAGAAGAGTCGACTAGCTCTTCTACTGGTTGTTGGGTTCACCTCGTCAATGCTGGATGAGATTCTAGCGAAACGACGGAACTGCGAATTTATGGACTGCAGAATGAACGGATGTACTCCAGATAGTAACTATTCATATATATATATATATATATATATATATATATATATATATATACTGATACGTATTCCTTCACGGATGGAAAAATATGATGAATAGTTACTATCTGGAGTACATCCGTTCATTCTGCAGTCCATAAATTCGCAGTTCCTACGTTTCGCTAGAATCTCATCCAGCATTGACGAGGTGTACCCAACAACAGTAGAAGAGTCGACTAGCTCTTCTACTGTTGTTGGGTTCACCTCGTCAATGCTGGATGAGATTCTAGCGAAACGACGGAACTGCGAATTTATGGACTGCAGAATGAACGGATGTACTCCAGATAGTAACTATTCATATATATATATATGAAACTATAGGTGAAAGTTTTATTGTTACATATTTAATGAAGAGACGAGTTTCATAAAAAAAAGGATGATTTATTTTGAATATATTGAAGTTTTATGACATCGGTACTACTGGCTAGAGGATATTATCAAGAAGTAATAAACATTTTCACCACTGAAGCAAGACATTGTTTTGAGTCATATTACAGTGATGAGGACAGAAATATTTATTCTGTAGCTTTTGTAATTAAAAACCGTATATTGAAGACACTTTAAACTATTTAAAATAAAACTTGAATATTATTGAAACGTTTGTGTTAAATAAATAAATATATAATATTGCATGTGTATATATATATATATATATATATATATATATATTTATATTTATATTGATATTTTACGTTATCCATTGTTTTTTCCGTTGCACTGACTTTATGAAGTTAATATATTACTATTGTAAGTAATTTTATCCACCATTAAGTGCAATGATTTTCCTTGTGTGATGAGGCGCCTTTCGGTCCCTTGACCATTGTCGAATCACTGATTTCTTTTTCTCAATTTTTCTGGTGCGGATGTTCGGTCCGTCGTATTGGTAATTGTTGACGTCATACACGTTTCCTCTTGAGTCTTGTGTATAATGTTTTTGAATATTATGTCTTCTGTATATGTTGTTTGTAGATTCATTAAATTGTTGTGTATGTTTTTATAAATGTGGTATTTTTCTAGTGAGTTTAGTTCTGTTGGGTTATTATTTATTTCAAGTATGGTAAGGTTATTTTCATATTTTGTTATTTCATGTTTATGTGATATTAGGTGTGCTGCAACATTTGATACTTTTGAATTTTTGTTTTTGAAAGGTCTACAATGTTCTTCAAATCTTATTTTAAATGATCTGGTTGTTTCCCCTATGTAAAATGGGTTACAGTTGTTACATGTAATTTTGTAAATTCAGGTTATGTTTTTCTGAATTTGTTTTGTGGTTTGTGTTATTAAGATATTTTATAATTTTGTTGTTTGGTTTGTATGTTGGAGTGTAGTATTCTTCGTTGTATATATTTGTCATTTTTTCTATTTTGTTATTGGTGTATTTGTATTTTAGGTAGATTTTTTTTATTTTTATTATTTTTGTGTTCCGGTTGTAGTGTTGTGTTAAGGTTAGGTTTTTTTGTGAATTTATTGTATATATTTTTTATAAGGTGTTTGTAATATCCATTTTCTGTTGCTATTTTTGTAATGTTATCTAATTCTTCATTTAATTTTTGTTTGTTATCTTGTGTGTATTTTATTGCTTTATTTATCATGTTACTGTAGGTGTTAATTTTGTGTGTCCAAGGGTGGTTAGATTTGTAATGTATTGTGGTGTTGTTGGAAGTAGGTTTCCTGTATACTGTAGTTTCTATTTTATTATCATTTATATTTAATGTAATGTCGAGATAGTTGATTGTTCTATTTGTTTCTGTTTCGACGGTGAATTGTATGTTTTCGTTGTATGTATATAGTGGAATGTATATATATATATATATATATATATATATATATATATATATATATATATATATATATATATATATATATAGTGGAACCCATGAAATCCAAAGTAATTGGGACTATAGCCTGTTCGGATTTGGAAAAGTTTGGATTTGCCGAAAAAGTTCAGATCTCGGATTTTCTGTGTATTTTGCATTTGACAGAAGTGCGCTTTTTATTAAAGAACAATATTAGAGCATTCATTACATATTTCTGTATAGAAAACATAGCAGTTATGTAGTGATACAAGTGAAAACTCTTTAGAACAACGCCATCACCAGAAAGTTTCTGTGAGTGAAAAAATTGACGAGGCTGTATTGTTATGGTTTACACAAGAGAGTTCCTATTAGTGGGCCATTAATACAAGAAAAGGCATTACAGTTAAACAAATTATTGAACTGTGATTTGGAATTTACTGCTAGCAATACAGGGTTGGATAGACGGAATAGAAGGCACGGAATTAGACAACTAACGGTGAGTAGGTAGAAGATATCAGATGATAATCTTGCTGCAAAAAAATATTTAAACCTATTCACAGATTTGATTTCATCAGAAAATTACTCACCCCCAGCAAGTGTGTAGTGGAGACCAGACTGGATTGAATTTTAAAGCCCTTCTTACTAAAAGTTTTGCTTCTAAAGAGGAATCTGCGCCAGGCTTTAAAAAGACCAAAGACCATCTCACAGTTTTAGCCTGCAGTAACACTGTGGGAACAAATAAGCTACCATTAATGGTGATTGGAAAATCCGCGAAGTCACGTGCCCTAAAAATATGAACTCGAATGTTCTCCCTATTCATTACAGAAATCAGTGTAAGCCGTGGATGAATGGTAATATTTTCAAGGAGTAGTTCAAAAATCAATTTGTTCCATCAGTTACAAAATGTAATGAATATAATGGACTGCCACCAACATTCTATGTTAATGAAGTGATACAGGAGTACAGTATAGGCCATTGAAGTACATTGAAGCTTTTCGCTGATTTTTCCTATAGTTCTATCACTACATATGGACTCTGATGTATAACTAGAAAACAGATGTAGTCATAGAACTATAAGGTACCTAGACATTTTTGATAATACTGATACTGCAAATCAGCGAGAAGCTTCAATTTATGAAGAAAACTATAATAAAAAAATTCTTGTTTATGAAAGTGATATTTAATTGTGTATTTATAATACAAGAAAAATAGGTTCATCCAAAGGTTACAATATATATATATATATATATATATATATATATATATATATATATATATATATATATTGTAATCCTTAGATGAATTATTTTTTCTTGTTGAATATGTATGGTGAAATAAAATAACTTTCATAAACAAGAATATACGAGTATTACTTCATTTTATTGTTGATTGAAGCTTTTCGCTAATTTACATTATTAGCAATTTTAAAATTTATAAATCACTGTCCAGTTATGTGACTAGAGTAAGACTGCAGTCCTACTAGTAACAGTCTTACTCTAGTCACATAACTGGACAGTGATTTATAAATTTTGAAAATGCTAATAATGTAAATTAGCGAAAAGCTTCAATCAACAATAAAATGAATACTCATATATTCTTGTTTATGAAAGTTATTTTATTTCACCATATATATATATATATATATATATATATATATATATATATATATATATATATATAATTCTAATATAGGTATATATTAACCATGAGCGTAGAGTTACAAAAGAAATATAAGCTTGTGCACAAGAGTGCAACCCTTCCACGTATATCCCTGTAAGTACAAAAGTAGTCAAATAATTACTACTCATTTAATTTTGTATATTTTTATTTATAGAAAGAAAGAATATTTTTTTACTCTAAAATTGCAGTGTTATAAAATACGGATTATTTTACTTTATTTTACCTCGTGATTGTATTATATTTAGTAGTTCTTTTAAATCTGGAAGGTTATTGATTAAAGCAGTAATGCATTGGTTATAGATTTGCGTAAGATATAATCTCGTCAGAGAAGGTGCACTTGCACTATAGAGGGGAAAGGTGCCTAGTGAAATTATGCTGCAGTAAATTGAGTTGAGAGTAATTTCGCAAGATTATGACGATACATCTTCACGAGACGCTGGCCAGTTAGAGGCATTATTAATTGCTACTTATGTAACCGTAACTTAATGCTTTTGTCGTGTTACGTTTTGCGTTAATAGACGTGCGTTACGCTACGTGGTAGTATTTATATCCCTTCTATTAGCTCATACTCTCCTGATATATATCTTGTACAAATATTCAATCTTTATTAAAGCTCGTTTTTATTCATCCAATGAAATTAAATATATTTTTCTTAACCAGTAGCGGATGACAATTGATGTTAGTACAGTGCTTTCAAATATTTATTCAATACTTAAATTATTAAAATTTGTGGAGTCCAGCCAATTCGTTCTGAGAATAACTCAACTCTCCAATAACTATAAATGTATTTCTCAAAGATTTTTATGAATTTTTCCCCCCATCTGGTTGTCGTCGAAACCTCCATTATACAACCTGAAACTGTTGCAATGGTTATCACACAATATCACAAAACGTGTTTTAAAGTAACTAAAATAAAACTTTACTTTCTTAATCTTACTAAAAATGTAATTAATTTTTTACAATGCTTGTTAGTAGCTTATGTCAAATATCACAATATATTTTAAATTAAAATATTTAACTATAAGTTACTAACGACTACAAGTATTTTAAATAGTTTACAGTAAAAGGGAAACAGAATTGGTGAATTTATTATATTTTGTGAACAATATTCTTATCACCACTACCTACGTTTTAGAGCCCTCTTAGAAGAAAATACAAGAAACATTTCAAATATCTTTAAATAACTTTGTATCAAGTTCAGTATTAAAACCACAAAATACACAAAATTGTTACAATATATTCTCCATAAATTATTCACCCTTACAGCTGCTCGACAGAAGTTGGAAACATTATAACTCAAGTGTATAACTTGATATAGTTATTCAGACAATCTGCTACAAAGAAGTGTGTTATAATACAATTTTCAGAAGTTCGTTGTTTGTGATAACGGAATGCAAATCTTCCATTACCCACTGCGTTTATAGATTTGGTTTTGTCATGGTTAGAAATAACTGAACTTTCATGAAATCGTAATTTAAATAGAAACGACTAATATTATGAAAAATATGGTTTTATATATATATATATATATATATATATATATATATATATATATATATATATATTTAATATCTGAACATGATACATATTGTGTGTCAAAGTTTGTTTTAATTTTAAACTTAACAAGATTTACATAGTAATGTGTACGTCAGAAAACGGGTCATTGGAGTTTGTATCTACATATTTTCTATTTATTACCAGTGTAATAAACGCAAACAAAAACACACACACACACACACACACACACACACATATATATATATATATATATATATATATATATATATATATATATATATATATATATATATATATATATATATAAATATCGCAATATGTATTCTTGTTTATTAATAAAGAACTAAGTCAAAATACAAATACAAGAATTATAATTGAATTTACAATTCATTATATTGTATTGTAAATTCAATTATAATTCTTGTATTTGTATTTTGACTTAATTCTTTTATATATATATATATATATATATATATATATCGCAATATGTATTCTTATTTATTAATAAAGAACTAAGTCAAAATACAAATACAAGAATTATAATTGAATTTACAATTCATTATATTGTATAGTAAATTCAATTATAATTCTTGTATTTGTATTTTGACTTAATTCTTTTATATATATATATATGTATATATATATATATATATATACACACAGACACACAAGTATATATATATATATATATATATATATATATATATATATATATATATAACTTATAAACAAGTAATCAAAAACAAAACATTCAAGTCAATTCCTACTTAGGTCAACAAATAAAACTTTTATTTGCATTTAGTGCTAGATTTCAAACATGTAATCATATAGTTTGAATCCGACCTAATACAATCACTTTAAAAATTTAAATAAGGAATTAATATTTGAAAAGACAGTATTAAATGAAGTGTCATTACCAAAATTTTAAAGAATGTATGTTTAAATAACAAAAATTATAAATTTTCGGGTAGTCAGCTTTATTTTTCCATAAACCAATCTTATAATGTGAAAGGTCAGAGTATCTCAAGGTCATATGAAAATTTTTAAAGTAAACATTTTACTAAAAATAATAAATAAATTCGTTATTTCATCTATAAATTTCCGCAAAATAATAAATGGTATAGAGATTAGCAATATTTATTGTTTTAATAATAAATGTTTTTTAATTTTTTGATGGAATAAACAGAAAATATTATATAAATTATATTTTTAGTATTATTTAAAATGTTCATAATTTTATGTAATGAATTTTTATGCAAGAATTAGGGTTTAATGCAATAAGAAATACTTTGTCAATTAAATTACTTGTTACATAAACAGATAAGTTAAAAATAACAACTCTGAATGCACTAAGTTTATTATATTTTCAGTATTATTTAAAATGTTCATAATTTTATGTAATGAATTTTTATGCAAGAATTTGGGTTTCAAGCAATAAGAAATACTTTGTCACAGTTTTTTTTATTAAATTACTTGTTTTATAAACAGATAAGTTATAAATAACAACTCTGAATGCACAAAGTTTTTAAAAATATTCAAAAACAGTATTCAAAAAAGAATTTTTAAAACAGAGAAAATTACTTTGTAAATAGCAATTACGTCAGTAATTGTAACGAAAATAGCTTGTTAATTTGTAAGTAATTTTCGTATTGAAAAACTAAAAATCTAATGAACAAGTGGGTGAGACTAGGGGAAAGGAAATGAAATTACACAAGGTGATCCAAGACAAAGTTATCAGGGACGTTTCCGGTAAGATGTGGTAAGTTCCCTTAGGTTGCCACCTCGTTGTGTCAGTCCTTCGGGCCATCGTCACTGTGGGGGAAGCTTTATAGCTTACATAAAACGTACCGTAGTAACACAAGATACAGAGAGAAGAGATAAATGATATAAATATCGATAGTAGCTCTCTTTTTTCTTTGCTTTTTCATTCATTAGTATGGGCAAGTATACATACATACTTCTCTCTCTTACAAACAAACACACACACACACACATACATACACATACACACACATACACACACCACAAACACGCGCACGCACACACACACACACACACAAATACACACACTCACAAGCGCAGCACTCACATCAGATAAACAATAATGTATGCTTACTAGACGCATAACAAATGCATATTATGTGAGTGAAAGTGTTTAAATTCAGTATTTAACCTGCGTGCAATCGCATCTATTCACAAGCGTTACAAACACACGAAATGCCACAGATCTGCGCGTGCCCGCAATCCTTTCCTATCCACACATCACCAGCCACAAGTAAACCATAATTTTACTTGTTACTTGCTAGTTTTGCTATTTTAAAAAACAGTAACTTTATTTTAAAAATGCCTCCTGGCAAAGCTCGCGACTTTCCTTATCTTGTAAAAGAAATGGTTAGCTTCTGAGCTAAGAGCTGACATTAGTTGGTTTAGAAGCAACGCAGCATGTGTGTTATTTTACTAAGACGTCATCACAAATTGTTTTAGTCGCCACCTACTAAAACTACTGTGGCTTGTAAAACCTCAACTCAATTGACTCAATTACTTGAAGTTTTCAGTTAAACGTCACATACTGGTCGAAAAATAAATTGACATTAATAAATCGCATATGGATTAAAACATTTTACAACCTACTACCAAGCTTTATATTACGACCGTTATTAATGGACATTTTAATTATTCGTATTAATTCATTTGATTAGGCTTCATTCCTTAATAATAAAATAATTTCAATGCATTTTTCCTTTTATAGTGGTACTGTGCAATGCAATACCACTTAAAAACCTCACGGAAAGTTTCCAAATATGGCTATATACAAAAGTAATCTGGTTTTACTTGGATCGTTTCTGAAGTAAACATAGTTTTGTATAAAAACTACCCGTAAGTGAAACTTCATTTAGAATCATAATTTGTTTTTACAATTGTAATTATATATATTTTTTTTTTACTTCTCAACACATTAACCTCTAATAAACTTGGTAAACACTTGTTAAATCCCACAGGCTTTCCTTACATATGACAAAACTTTGTTGTCCGGCTTTTTAACCGGTTGGTGACAGTATCTCTCATCCCGGTATCGATCTCCAAACGCCTTAGAAAACCAGTTCCTTAAGTTTTGGAAAAGATAAAAGATGGTGCTCAAACTGAATGTGCACATTATTTCCCTGCGAAATTTGTTGTAAACTTGTTCGTAAAGCACGACGCCCCAAGGTTTTGACTCCACTACTACGGTTCTGAATCGCGCGCCTAAAAAGTTCCACCACTACCTTTTCCAATTTAAAATCATTCCCATTTTGAAAGACTCTCTGCCTAGTCCGAAAAACTGCCTCCGTGCGTTTCCTTGGTGATTATTTTCTCTCTTTTGAGTTTTCACGGTTTCGTCGCAGACTTTTAACGCACTCACTGGATTGACGTTCGCCTACGCAAAACAGTAACATCCCACGCTTCTTCGCCAGACACGATGTGATGCAAGAACTCTCGCTGACCTTGAGATAGAGCTCCAAAAATAGAATAGTTGGGATTACTGGTCGTCATGGCGACAAACAACGCTGTATAAACAAAGGAACAGAGTTAGATTCTGGCACAGTGAAGAAATGGGAAGTGACAGAAAGCACTTCATGTGACAGCCGACGCGAATCTAATGCATATATGCTACTTACTTTGAAATTACCTTTCGAGTAATAAATTTTATATTTAGACCTATAGTTTTAATTACTCTTTCAACGATGGCGATAATATTTGCACTAAATACATTTATGGCTGTCTTTCCAAAAAACAAAATCAACAATCAGACCACTCCAAAATGAGAAATTCATTACTTTTATCTCCTTTACGTTAAAATTTGTAATAATACATAATAATACAGTAAACTCCCGATTATCCATGGGCGGATTAACCGGTTTGCGGATTATCCGGGGTCTGCAATTCTTTTACAAATATCGAATTTTTATTCCAATCAGATTCATGTGTTTAAATTTCCAAACTGTGAATTACTATGTAAATACATATAAGCCTTAATAGAAGTTAAGATGTAGGGAATAGATATGTAAATATGTACTTACTAATTTATACATTGAAAAGGAAGCATCCCGACAAAGGGCCAGCGAAATAAAAGGGGCGAGCAGACTACTGTATATAAGAGACAATGACAAAATGCTTGGACGCCCGAAAACCTAATGCGTATCAAAAGATTGTAAACAAATATCAGCTAATCTCGCCTATAAATAGTCTAGGACGTGACATATGCATTATCCATGTTTGTCATATACATTATCGATCTTTATGGCTTTGTGACACACGTGACACAAGTAGACACTGTGCGACAAAATGGTTCTCAAGAAACGTAGATCGCACATTAAAGCTAAATCAATGCTCACAAAAAAACAGACGAAAGTGACAGAAATTTTTGTTAAAAAGTAAAAGTATTATGTGTAAAGGAAATTACATATGTACATACATACTTACTTTTGACATATACTTATGTACGTATTGTAAATAGTTAGACATATAAATGTACATGTTAAATTATTTTCTGTATTTATTTTGTCCTCTGAAGATTGATTATTTGTGAATTGCACTAACCAAGGTCATTATTTGTGTAACTTATGGTATAATAATCGATTATCAATCGTTTTGCGTATTCTTTGTTCATAGCGGATTATCCGGGGAATTCGTTATCTGGCGTTGCCTGGCCACCCTATTCCACGGATAATCGGGAGTTTACTGTATACCTCGATACAAATTTTAGGTATTTATGGCAATATATCTAGACATAATTTCAGTTTGTATTATAACTGATACAAATCTATCCATCCTAGGCACGCTCACACGTTGGATTAGGTTCTCATAAATACTCTTTTAATTTTTGTAGGCTATAGTTTTTCAGAAAGTGAATAAATTATTTAGAGACACTTTTAAAATCTTTCAAATGTATATTTATATATACAGTCGTACAAAACTGCTAACTACATTTTAAATAGAATAGTTGGACATAAATATTTGCACTTTGTTCATTAATTTTAACATCTGGTTCCAAAGCATATACAATTAATACACAAATTAAAAACATGTATATAAATTGTTAAACAATGGGCATTGTAAGTAAAATTTAAAATATTTTTTTTAATATTAAAAATATACCAGAAATAAAATTTTTGTTATATAAAATATATTTCCTTTAAAAAACTCTCTATAAAATTTTCAATCTATTGTTTTATTTAAATTCTAATGTATTTACACAATTTGAAAATATTTCATTAACATTTTCATTTTGATTTTCAGTTTCACCCTGCACCTTAACAACCTATTATTTCCAAAATTAAATACTGAGCATTTGACGTGTTGTAAGTCCCATATCTTTCTAAAATTCAGTTCATAACTGTGTTACGATGCGAATGGATCTATTTACATGATTAAATGATTTTCTATTACTTTATGTTTCAATTCTTTATGTCGATAGAAAAAAGTATTTTTTTTGGTATAAGGTGTAATGAATATCGAGGAGCATCTACTTGATACAAACACTACTCAACACTTGTAGTATACATGAATGAATTAGATCTAAATATAAAATTTTGATAATATTTTAAGTCTGATTAAAAACAATAAAAGTATTAAATTACTAAGTAAAACAAACAAAATTAATTTTTCTGATTATATAAAATAATTTAATTAAATTATAAAACATTAAATAGATTCCTATTGACTCTATGGTGGTACAGCTTAACAGTTTTTAACATAATTAAATCTATAATTGTTTAAAATAAATAAGACATAATAATGGTAACTTATCACTGTGGTATTACAACCTATATTATTATAAAATTAAATTAATTTTATTTGCAGTCTAGTATCGTCGATTTTTAACAGAGTTTCTTTTTTTAATTAACTGTCCTGTATAATAAAAATAAAACATTGTCAACCTTAAATTTGTAAAGCGTTTTAAATATATTGACACACATTTGTTTTATAAAAATAATAAACTATGATGCAGCTCTGATTGTCATTTAATTCTCTACCACCTTACAAATCTTTTAGTTGCGTCATGGATCCGTAGAGTGACATAAATACACTATAATGGGATTACGGTTTGAATTGCATTAAAATCACGAGATTATAAAGTTTCACTGTTATGTCACTTAATACAGTGACTAAATTAGTAAAAACTGTTTAAATAGGTCGACTCCTGATGTAGTTATGACAGTATGAAACCGGCGAATTGAAATCCTAATTAGGAAATAATTAAATGGTGGTAAAGTTAATAATACTTCAATTTAGTGACAGTCTATAAAAATCAAATAATATATTTGGTATCAGAAAAACTGAAATTATTATTTTCTTTTAACAATAAAGTTCATATTATGTGTGTGTTTACAACTTTAAATTTTAATATCAATAAAAAGGAGTTTGTGATATTAATAAATTAGCCTTTATTTCAATCAAACGATGAACTGTAAACAGCTAATATGCTTTCTTCATGACTTAACAAAGTAGTTCTTTTAAATTACTGGCGTTTTTTTTATTCTCAATTTCAATTTTTTTAACATTGTATTGTATTCTTCAGGTCACCATATGCCTAACATTTTTTAAATGGTGATCTTATATTTTTCAGTTTTAAAAATTTAATTTATTTTTTGTGTATGGCTACGTATGTTATATTCATTGCCATTTTTGTGACAATCATTGTTTTTTAAAAACTAAACTCATATATGTATTGTAGGCCTCAAAGAGATGAAAAGAATTAATCGTCGAAAAATGATCCTTTTAATTTAAATATAGATTAATTGACTCATGAATATGATATATACTCATATTTGATTAATTGACTCATATTTGAATAAATTCACTTTAGTTTCATGTGAAGAGTGACATGATTACATTGAATTTAAAAAACTTTTAAACAGCATAATTAACTTTATACTTTGACATGTATTTATATGTGACACTTGTGTAGAATAGCACTAACTTCTTGTAAATGTGGACGACCGTTTTAGAAGGTTTTTTTATTTTTAATGCAAACAGTAACTCTCTTAATTCAGAGTTACAGACTGAGCTAACATCTGCCAAAACGGCCGTCCACATTAGTCCATATGTAAGTGCTACTCTAGGCTAGTGTCACATATTATATATTAAAGGGTATAAATGTAAACTAGTGGCTCATCAGGTGGCTACAAATGGTACTAGTATAATTCGTTCTGCATAGTTTTTACTTATAAAATTTTGTACTAATTTAGAATTCATACATTGCATTAATTGGATGATTTTGTTACCTTGTTGAATATTTCTAAACAAGCTATTTAACAAAAAGTTAATTGAGCTCTAAATAAAAATTTAAAAATTTGTAATATCTACTTATGTAGGACCTTTTAAGTAAACAAAATATAATTCTCAAATGTTATGCATATAAACAATAACTCAATCTTTCTTTTCTGTTTACAAATTCCTTACTTAAACTGAAAGTACACTCATGCTGTTTTAAAAGTAAATAGTAATACACCCTTTATAAAATCTCTTTTTCCTACAAATTGTCACAAATTGAAAATAAGAATTTATTTTTAATTACAGTAATTACTCTGTAATTTATTTGTACAGAATATTATTTACAATTTAAAATATTTAATTATAATTTAATGATGAACGCATCGTAACAATGTAACACTTGATGAGAATTTATTTCTTAGGTGCCCTCAGTCGTTGGTTGTTATGGTGACGGGTACTTTAATTCGGAGATCGGCACGTGTGTGCCGCTAGATGATGACGATCCAAGCAAACCAGAAACTGTATTCAATAGAGCTGAGAAAATCCCGAATTTCACCTGGAAAAATAACAGTTTGTGTGAAAAAGCTGAACATTATAAGAGGTCAGGAAACTGTTAAACTATAGCTCAGGTGTTGGTAATATTTGTTTAAAAATTTTGTGAAAAAATATTCTAATTGTTATAAAAACAGTGATTCTATGTACATTAATATGTACAAAATAAATACTTCAAATCTTTTTAGTTTAAACATAGCGGTAGCTATTTGGAAATTGTAAGTTGTAACTTGTTATTTTCTTGAAACGTTTTGTTGGTAAACAGTCCCAACATCATTACCTTGTGATGTTGGAACAGTTTACCGACGAGTATTTCTGAATGTATGTAAAAATATAGTTCTTGTGTTGGTGTGTGTATGTGTGTGTGTGTGTGTGTGTGTGTGTGTGTGTGTGTGTGTGTGTGTGTGTGTGTGTGTGTGTGTGTGTGTGTGTGTGTGTGTGTGTGTGTGTGTGTGTGTGTGAGTGTATGTGTGTGTGTGTGTGTGTGTGTGTGTGTGTGTGTGTGTGTGTATGAAGCCTAAAATAAGTAAGTAGGGCCTAGTTCGTTAAATACTCTTTGATTAAGAACTTAGGTAATTTTAAATTATTCGAATTCAATACTGAATACTTTATCAAAGATTTTGTTAAACTCAAAATTATTTTAATCGATTTTTTAAAACTTAACTATTAATGTTGAAATACAAATATTTACTAAACCAACTTCCAATCATATTTTCTTAAACTAACAATTGCATAATATTACTTTAAATATTTACAGCCAAAACAGTCATGTTAAAAAAACCTAGATATACAAATTTAAAAGTAACTAAAAAAAAACAAAAATTTGGGTACCAATTAAGTAATTCTGAATGTTAATTACTTTGTATGTTTACACTATGTTTGTCATGGAATGTTGTACAAACAAGGTTTGCACGGATACCCTATAGGGCGTACTTTTATATTTTTAGAACGTTTTAAAGTCAATTCTTACCCTCAAGGCCTCAGTTCACATACACGTGTAAAGTAAACTCACCCTTAATAAAAGTTGTATTTTCTGCTGCAAAAGCCCAACCTTGGCGCCCTAAAACAATTTGCACTTTAAAATTCGTGCCTGAAGAATTGTTTGATGAAAGGGTGAAAGATGAATAGAAGCCAAAAGCCTTCACACTTAGTATATAGAAGCTCAACAATTATAACAGACTTTCTATAATTAACACTTTGACACTTATTATATTTAATTATGCGCAGATATGTGGATATTAGTAAGGTATTAGATAATCTTGAACTCCTGTTGTTGTCAGACAAGACATTAAAAAATGAGTCAATTCCTACTTAGGTCAACAGAGGATAATTTTATTTGAATTTTTATAAGATAATTACAAATATTATAAATATGTATATAAATATGACAGAATCACAATATTAAGTGGCAAAATACAGGGCGAAATTAATTGTTAAAATTAATTAATTAAATTTATTTAATGAATTATTATTAATAAAAAAACTCTAATAACATCAAGTGACAACCCTCTACAAGTTGAAAAAAATGTAATTTGGTTTTGAGTGGATGAATCAAAATAATTTTATTAATGATTGAAAATTTGGACAAGATATATTAATATACAAGTAGGACTAATAGAAGGAATTGAATAATCAGACATGTTTCAACTGGTGCCTTTGTTAATTTTAGCTTTTATATTAAAACAATATCACTTGCAGCAATGAAATTGCAAAGTGTTTACAAATTCCCGATAGTAACCATAATACTTATGTGTATCAGATGCAACAAAATGAAGGTCGAAGTTCCGTAGTTAACAATGAGAACGCATCAGGTAACACAATGTATATTGCCTGAGGCGATCAAAAGACAACATAATATACTGCTCCGTGAGGGTTACTGCTTACATCTCAATATTTTACTCTTCAGAGTTTGAAGAAGATTCTAGTTTTCATAAGATATTTTTTTTTAATTAAGGAAGAAATAAAATATTTAACATGATGACTACTTTATTTAGTTATATTTTGCTCATACCTAAACGTTTAAATTTTTGAAAGATATATTTTAAATATCAAATAACCTGACTTCAGCAGGAGTCAATTCAATTGAATACTAACGTTTAGACACGTTTTGAAGCTTAAACCATTTAAAAGAGTACAGACAATGTTTTGGTACAAAATTTCAACGGAAGATTCACGTAATGTCTTAGAAAATATTTTTAGATAAAAATAAATTTGATATTGTTTTATAAACTAGCAGACGTTTTAAAAAACGTATAGTATTCAATAAACCGTTTTCCTATAAAGGAGGCTGAAAAGTAGTTATTGTTTGGAATCATCTGATTACAAAACGACTCTTTCTAATCATTTGAAGACTTTCTTAAAATAACTGTCATCTAATTCAATATTAAGAAAAAAAAACAATGTCTATTTCTAACATTTAAAAAGAAGCATATTTTTTATAATTATTTATTATAATTAGTGGATTTCATTGTCCGTTAGAATTGTAGAAACGTTGTCTCTATTGAAATAGTTTGCTACAGAACAATAATTTAACTATAGTTAAATAATACTTAACTAAGTGAATTCGTAAGGTGTTGATTTTGATAAATATTTTTCTGTGCTTGTGTTGTTGTTTTTAGTGCAGCAGGTGTTTTGTTATTTATTGTAATTTTAGCGTATTTGGTTAGGTGTTAGGTTATGTTTGAGGCATTGTGCGTTAAAGGAAATGTAGAGGGACGTTTTGTATAACTTTAGCTTCGTCCGTCGCCAGAGGTTGATTACTGATGACGGCTATTAGCTATTACGTATTCACTTAGTTAAGTATTATTAATTATAGTTTAATCAGTGAATTCAAGATGATTGCATCAAGCAACGTTTATAATTTAAGCAAATTCATGAAAGTCGTACTCAAAAATTAAGTCACATAAAATGTACTTTTTTTAACAACTAAAATTGTTGGGGGTTTCAATTGTTTTTTTTTAAATTGTGCAAATTTATGATATAGATACGAAAACATATTTACTATCTCTTGAAAAGTTATAATTTATCTTTTAAATATGACGTATACGGTTGTCTTTATTACTTAAAGTTAATTTTTAAATAAAACTTACTTCAATACAAAGTTCCTAAAAATTAATAATTATACATTTCCTTATATATGCTGTTAATCAATAATGTGTCAAAGTACAAACTACTGAAATTATCCGTTTAAATTGCATGATTTGTGAGACTCAGCCAGAGATGTTGCATAATGCTGTTATGGAATGAAGTTGTGTTCAAGGAAAGAAGAGATGAATAGATCCCATTCAGTTTATACAGAAAGGTTTATTTCTTTTGTTTTAAATTAAAGAATTAGATAAGAGCAACAATGTTAAACGAAAACGAAAAATTGGTAAAGTGTAATGAAGAAATAGAATTACATTGGAAATGCAAATGAAAAGTTCAGAAAAACATGTTTTCACATTGAAGAGATGTTATCCTTTAAAACTAAATAAACGAACACATAATCTTAAGAACTAAATTTAATATTAAGTAAAATTAATAAAATATTGTTACATTTAACATCCTGCGTTTTAAATGCTTAAGTAATTCAGCGATTCTTGAAAATAAACTTGTAACATCTTGAAAAGCCTCGGATCGTATAACCTTTTGTAATTATATAATTCTTTACAAATACAATAATGATATTTTCTTATATAAAATCATTAATTTGGAATATTGTGTTAAAAAATCGGAAACACAACCTTTTTTTATTTACTATCATTTTGATATTTGCTAAAAACAATAAGTCGTACATGCGTGTATAAATAATACAAGTATATTTCCGTGTTAAGCCTTCAATGCTTACACATAAATCTTAATTATACAATATTACCCACACAGCATCATTGAAAAAAGCACAGTTTTATTTTTTTCCTACTTTAGATTTCCAAAAGAATTATTAAATTTAGGAATAAATTTATTAAATAAACTACATTTTAAACAACTTTTAAAAATTACTATTTTAAAGCCATATTCTGAAAGTAAAAGTATTAAAAGCAGACAAAACGCCTGAATATTAAAGCTGTTGCAGAACGGTATGTTAATTTGCATACCTTTCAGGCTCTGATGTAATCGTAAAATCATTAACTAATTCGTCACGCTCAACAATTTCTCACCTTTAGTAAAGACGGCTTATACTACGTTTATTGTCATACAGAGATCCATGTTTGAAAGCAGTACTTGTTCTTCGGTCTGGTTGTTATCGTAGGTGAAGAGATATTGAAGTAAGTGCAAGTAATTGTAAATAATGGAATGTATGATTGAAAAGTCACAACATTGCATAAATTAATTTGGAAATAAATTTCAAAATATTTAAAATTTTGTTATTACAGGTATACCATCACCATTGATAAATTGTTTAATAAATTTCGGTCACTAAAACAAATGTTTTAACAATATAACGAAATAATATCTTAATGTAGTGAAATACAACGTCACCTCTTCTTTCTCCATATCTCCATACTGACAGTACTAACTTTTGAAAGTTCATACAACTTAAAATCAATATTAACTATTTTCAAAATAATTTTTTGTACAAAAATGGTTTTGTGATTTCCCGATAGAATTTACAGCTTAAGCGTTCAGAAAAATTAATTTTGTTGTTGTTCTCTAGATCGTCTATTTCGTTTGCCAACTAATTAGTGAGTTTTTACTTCGCCAAAACATGTATTTGAATAAGATATCCTAAAGTTATTATACATCAGGAGGATTACTAAATAAGTCATCGAATAAATATTTATCTCACATTGTATCCTATAGCGTATTATACTCTAATAGTTATTTTAATTTTTAATAAAACCACAGAACTTTTATATTCTTACAGAATGCTTTGAGATTACTTTGGTAATTTTAAAAATGTTTAATACAATTGTTTAAAACTCCAGTATTTATTTTTTTGTAGAAAGTATAATTTTCTGTTTATACTCCCTAACCGTTTAAACTGTTTGAAACTCCTGCATTAGTTTATTTATAAAATCTATATATTTTTTTAATTTTCTTCAATTTGGAAAGCCTATTTTATATAATACATATCAAATATCAATTCCACATTTTTCTCAACTAATAAACAAGAAATATGTATAAACTTGTTATCTTCAATAAATCTTAGTATATATATATATATATATATATATATATATATATATATATATATATATATATATATATATATATATATATTATAAGATATAATACTAAGATATAAAAACTACTTGAGAAGAATTTGTAAAATATATTTTGTTTACAATTTCTGTTGATTGAAATGTTTTCTCTAAGTAACAACCTCGGGAAAATGTAGGAAATCATATATTTTTTTTCATTACGTTTGGTTTTTATAATAATCTTACCCCTACTCCGCCATCTCCACCGCCGCCTCCGCTAGAGTTACTGATTCCCAGGACAGAGGACAAATCCGACCCTCCTCCTGCGCTGGCGCCATCCCCTGTACCGCCGCCCTGTTGACATTATACATAAAATTAGTAAAACTTATTGTTCTCTAATCGGAGGTAATTTATAGGAAGTATTATAGAAACAATAACAGTGGTTTTAGTAAATGGGTTGAAAGCATTTGTAAGATGTTGAAGATATCTAATAATTTTAATATACATTTTTCAGGCATAGTTTGACTGAACTCTCTATGTAGTTGTGGAGTTAAATAAAGAACTATTGCCAGAGAAATGAAATCCCAGACTAAGACGAGAGATGTTGCAATGCCCGGTTAGAAATGTTAAGCAATATATCCACATGAATAACATTAACATATTAAAAATGCTTAGAGCATCGTGTGTGGAAATTAAGTCGGCGCATTGATCTGCCCACGAGATCCTGTCACTACCAGAGAGAGACAAGTGGTTAAGATATATTAAGGACAAATGTAGACCTTGATTTTAATTTAAAGTATTTTCAGGACTAAATGATAAATTACCGTTTGGTGTTAGTTTATCAAATATTATAATATTATACATTTAATATTTTTTTTAATGTCTGTTGATAACTATTAATTTTGTATAAGGCTATTGACAGGTCACAGACATTTTTGCTTTTTTAAACCATCAACATTTCAAATTTCTTTTCAAGAGCTCAAAAAGATGTGGAAATGTGGTTCAGACATTTGCTGAAGTACGGTATATAAAAAAAACAATGAAGAAATGTTTTGAATAAAATTGAGAATTAAATGATTTTCCATCTGCAGATGAATCTTTAGTAATGAAATTATAAAAGAAATTTAACATTTTTGTAGGTGTTTTGGTTACTTGAGGTAATAAATATATATCAGAATGAGTGTGTGCTTTTTAAAATTTTAAGTTGCTTTTTACGTTGATTCTATTATAATAGTAGATGTGTTAGTGTATGTATCTGTGATTTGTCTGTTTTATTGTGATAGAAATAATTTTGACTTGTAAATGGATATTTATTAAGAGCTTAAATTTTGTTGATTTTTATTATGTTTTATATAATATTGTGTATTTTATGAATAATAAGATATATTGTATAATTTTTTATTTAAAATTGAGCTCTTAAAAAGGAATTTTGGAAAGAAATTCAAAATGTTGAGTGTATAAAAATGCAAAATTGTCTGTGATCTGTCATTAGCCGATATATAAAATATATATTATCTAGTATGCTATAAGGTCAAATAAATATATAGACAAAAACATTATTAGAATAACATCTAAATATAAACATTTCTAATAAAATACTTTTAAAAGAAAAAAATATTGTCATATTTAACGTTAATCACTTGAACCTTATCGGATATTTTTTTTCAATAGAAATCGAACTTCTGCAAATCGTCGTAAATCATTTCTGAAGTATGTTCAAAATGCTGTAGAAATAAATGAAATACAATTTATATTAAATGACAAATTATTAAAGTTATATATTTTACCAGAACATATCATAATATATTCTACTATCTTTTTTTACAATATAATACATATTAGAAAAATAATGTTTACTTGTAAATCTAAATAAAAGAAAAAGACAGAAAATTTCAACGTTAAATCTAAACAATATATGGGAAAATATACTTGTGTTTACAATAGTAAAGTAAATAAATAACTCTACAAATACAAATAAATACTTTTCTAAACAAGAATAAAACAAATTTTCAAAATATTGAAAAGCGTAAGTAGCATAAGAAAGCCAATTATAAATTATTATATTTTGAAAATTCTATTTACTCTAATTTTAAGCTGATATATTTCGTTTTGAAAATTTAATTTGTTTATTTTTTTTTATAATGGAAATAATTTACCGTTTTAAATATTTCGTTGTAAACATTTACTAAAAACATAAAACCCTAAAAAATAAATATCACATTGAAAAACAGCAATTTAATAAGATAGTAAAGATAGGATGAAATATGGAATATGAAGTGAAGGGTGTAAGTAGTAAAGTAATTACAGAGATAGATATAGGTCATATCTCTGCATGTCTGTTCCAACACTGGTCTAGGTTTAGGCAGAAGGTGTATTTGTGGAATTATTAACGCTTGTGGTAATAACAGAGATATACTGGAATGTGGTTCAAGGTTTTGTCCAAGAGATTGTAAAGAAGGAGGAAAAGTAGGTCTAGTGATCTTAGAACTATGAAAAAATGCTAAGATTATTATTTTATCTTCTCTAAAGCTCAACGGTTTCATCAAAAAGGATTGACTCTCTCGCTCAATTTTTCTCGTTACCTATAATTCTATTTTTTTCTAAATTGTCTCATATAGGGTTTAAGTAAAACAAAGTTGAGCGATAAGTTGTATAATTTGTTTATACAAGAGCAAAAGGGATGTTTTTATAAGGATGAGGTTTTAACATAAGGGAGAATTTTCAACATAGGGTTTTATGTTGTTTTTATAAGGATGTATTCCTTATAAAAGAACACATAAATCACTACTAAATTTTAGATTATATATCTTACTCAAACATTTTTCAACAACATAAATTGTCTTCCACATTTATATTTATATAACGTCCGATAATGGTATTTGCATTAGCTTCCCGAATATGAGTGTTAGGTTTCTAGTGAAGCTACCCAATCCTATGATGCAATACTTACACCACTGCTGCTTCCTAAAAGAGGTCCAATAAGACTCAAAATGGATCCAGAACCTGATCCTCCGTCTCCCCCTTCACCTCCGGTTCCCTAGAAATTAGTTTCAGAATTTAAATCGTCCTCTTAAAGCCAGTTTTACTATGTAATTAAACATTATAGTATGTCTTATTTTCCTTTTACTACAATGTTTTTGTATATTTTAAAATATATTTTGGTATAAATTGGATATTTAAAAGAACAAATTATTATATTAAATGATATGACTTATTTTTCTTCAAAATTACTTTCATTCTTACACAATACGTACCTTGGTTATTTATAAACGTAAGGTAAAATTATTCATTCTTTAAAGTTTTTTTTTGAAACAGACATACTGTTTTTAAAAACCTATTTAATTTTTCGAAAAAATTAATTTTTAAATAAAATATTAGTTGAATAAATAAACCATTGCTTGTAGAATATATCTATCTTCAACAAAAACATTTTACTATAAACTTTCTAAATATTTAAAATTAACTCTATATTCCAAATTGAGACAAAATACATTTTTTTTAATAATGTTAATTCATATTAGAGAGATAGAAGTAGAGAGAACATAGTAAATGAG
>JBAIZL010000006.1:3402500-3415000 GCA_036971475.1 Prosapia bicincta | reverse complement strand
CCTTCCACATAACCAGTCGCTACACCGGGTGCGTCTGGCCCGGTCGGAAACTCGGTAGGAAATTTAGTGAACTGGGTCAAAGTGGGCAAAATAGAGCATCATTCAGTACATAGAAAAACGCTCGTGGAGACACCTAACGTCAGCTTGCCCACTGTACCTTTCCGTACTTTAAGGAAATATTTGTCAATAAGGATGTAGCCTCCAATATGTGCCTTAATATCGTCCAATATAGAGAGTTAAATATGATAATATGTAACCAAAGGGAATGACAGGTTATTGTCAGATAGGCTTTTTAGATTCTAGCTTTTTTTATTGTCTTAATTTTACAATTTACAGTGTGTAATACCAATTCTCGTACTTATTTTGTATTAATTTATTTACATCTCGTTCATTAGTTAAGTATTTCCATGCAGTTTAAATAAAGTTGGTAAATAATAAAAGTGTTAAAGAACATGTTTTTAATATATCAGAAGAGAACTTATGACTTACGTTTTGTTAATTATGTGTATATAATCACTAACTACAAAAGACTGTTAAGATTTTGCTATTTAGTAGAGTTAATACAGTTAAAGAAGCTTTTACTCATCTACACGTTATTAATAATAAATACACAAAAGCTTCTTAACCACAAACTTTCTTTAATTTACCCTAATGTACATTTCAGTTACAAAGTAACCATCCTCAGAGGGATAACATACGAAGACTGTATGTTGTGTATGTATAACATAATACAGTCTTTGTATGTTATCCCTCTGAGGATGGTTACTTTGTAACTGAAATGTACATTAGGGTAAATTAAAGAAAGTTTGTGGTTAAGAGGTTTTTGTGTATTTATTATAAAATTCAACCACAGTATATTCCTAATAAATAGCTACACGTTATTGTATATTACAATGTATTAGTAAGCAAGCCCTCATCCAACTTACTGATGCATCTCCACCGCCACTACTAGAGCCTAGAAGTCCACTTGCAAGGCTCAAGAGGTTGGATCCTCCACCATCTTCGCCTCCCTAATATAAACAGGTGCCGAATTCAAACAAGAAAATTATTGTGAGTCGGTAACAATTTGTAGAGGAGGGGACTATTCATGATTAGTTTGTTAACATTGTTCAGAAAGTAAAACTAATTCAATTATATACAAACGTCATTATTTATATTCTATTTACATTGAATTTAACTTCAGTTAAAATGGCGTTAGTGTTTTTACAACAAAGCAGTTACATATTTCTAATATTATGTTTCATTAGTATTTTTAATTTTAAGAAAATAAATGTATACTTTAATATATTCTATTATTATTAAAGAACTAAATCAATAACGGTGATTTTTTTTTTAATAAATAAAACTTCCTAGCCACAAAATAAAATTTTATTAAAACCTTTTCCAAGCATTAATCTTTTGAGAAAATTATTACAAAATATCCTCTGACTATTTAAAGATAATAAAGATATGTTTGTAATAACTTTCTCCGAAGGTGATTCCTCAGCAGTTGCAATGTACATGAGGTTTTAAATAGAAAGTTTTATTTGTGATTAAGAGTTTTATTTATTTCAAGTAAAAATTAAGACACAGTTAATTACTGATCTAGATTTATTCTGAAGTGAATCTGAATTTCTGATTACTACTGGATCTACTACAAATAACATTCTACAGAACAATAGATTAAAAAGACTAGGCATAGTTGAGGCTTTCGATTACAATGTATAAATAATAATATTTTTTTTGTAATAATAAATAATTGTCTAAATGAAGAGTTACTTTACAAATTAAATTGACAGAGTGCTACATTCTATCAAACAGGTTGAAAAAATCATAACATTTTACAAAGCCCACTTAAAGAGTGTAACAAACAAGAGTTTGTAACTAAATTTGACTATTGATAACTAAAATTGTTGTTCTTCTTAAAAAATAAAATTACTTTTTTAACAATTACAAAATACAAATCACTAAACTATATTTAAAAATGAAAATCGTAAGAGTTTTTTTGAAACATTTACATAAAACTGTGTTACAATAGATTGGTTTATTTAGTTGCAATTAGGCGCTAAAGTATTATTATTATTGGTGTTTATTCATAAATAAAATATTATCAAAACGAAATAGTATTTACAATTAATATTTGTATAATAAATTTAAGAATTTAAAAATAGTGTGACCAGTTGGATATACTGGTAATAATGTTAGTAAATTTACTTCGGGATACCTAATTTGTTAACCACCTAATAAAACTAATTTAAACCATCCACTTTAAACGCAAATAAATACAATATACTTGTATAATAGCACTAACATATATGGTGTATGAGTATGTTAAAATAGGTTAATAAGTTATCAACTCAGGCGGTTGAAACTGTATACAGAAATATGCTACCGCATACAACATTTATTAATGTAAAGCTAAATAGAAAATTAGTGTGTATATGTACATGATGATAAGTAAACCAACAGAAGACAGATTTATATGGGAGTTAGTGATTTTAATTAGTTAGTGTTTCAATACTGCAATGTTAGTATTATGTACACAGATTTTTTTTTAATTTTAGAAAAATTCATGTCAAATTAATGATTATAATTTAGGCGATCAACGGTGTATCCTGTCTCGCATATCTTATCTTCATATTGTGTGCAGTACTTACCCCACCACCGCCGCTGCTGGACCCGAGCAGAGGTCCGATCAAACTAAGGATGGACCCTGAATCTGACCCTGCTGAAGCAGATCCGTCCTAAAGGCAAAAATAGTGTTCATCGGTTTTATTAAAGAAAAACTAAATTACATGTAGATATCACGTAATAATACGATAAACAATTAAAACTGCTATATTAATGATTACTAATAAATTATTAATTAATAAAAAAATATTTAATTATGTATTAATTATTAATGTTTAACCATTTAATTACATTAAATATTTATTCATTAAGTCCTGAATGTAATAAAGTTAGTCTTACTGACAAAACAATATTTAAATTTCAAATATAATTTGTTACAATATTCACAATACTTAATACATTTTCTTTAGTTACTGTGTATTGGCTAAAACATATCTTTCGTAATATTTCGTTTGAAATAAAATTTAGGTGAACATGAAGATTTACTTAAATATAACAAAACCGTTTTTTACAAAAATGTCTGTAAATCTATTTAGATATCGTAGTTTTTTAATAATATACTACGTTCCTAGAGTGGTTTTTGTGATTTCCTTATAAGCTTTTCTCCAAAGACGTATTTAACTAAACATTCTGGCTTTGCGTTCTTTTCCTTAAAAGAGGAAAACGCTTTTATTTAGGTTATCCTACTTTAAACATTTTTTAAAAACCATTTTCCTCGCTTTTTATAAAGTGCTTGTTTTTTTCAATAATTAGAATATTTAACAATATTATTTAATGTCAGTTTATATATAGA
The DNA here is from genome assembly GCA_036971475.1 of Prosapia bicincta. Lineage (NCBI taxonomy): Eukaryota > Metazoa > Arthropoda > Insecta > Hemiptera > Cercopidae > Prosapia > Prosapia bicincta. The sequence continues at coordinate 3,411,597 of JBAIZL010000006.1, read as the reverse complement.
AATTTAGAAGTTGTAGTAGTTCAGAAAAATAATTTAAATATAAAGGACTAATTTTGAAGTAATAACTAGGACTGAAGTCATTGGAATCAATGAATTTACGTAAATTTGTTGATAAACTTTAAAGATATACTTTTTGTTTAAATTTACGTAAAATTTAATTATTATATAATTTATGTTGTAAAATGTAGGCTGTAGGTATTTAAAATGTATTTGATGTAAGTTTTCAATAGCAGACGATCAATGTTTTCACAATGAACATATTAATAAAATATTGCAACATTTATTGAAACACTGCTGATTCAAACAAAAAACGGCGCTAATTAGGCAATTCAGTTTCAGTTGTAAACGTGAAATGGTAAGAAGAGTGAGATGAAGAAAAGAATGTAATGCAAAAATGGGAATCCCCTATGTATAAACTTTTCATTTGAAGCCAGATGAGTAAGCGAGTAGAATTGCAGATCGCACTGGCGCAGCACAGATGCTATCTTGCTGATAGAATATTGTAGTACATTTTATCCTAACTTTAAAGTTAAGGAGCCACGTAGTTTGAAATTTTGTAGTGTTTATTTGATTAAACTGAATATGTACGTATATAGCAGGTAAGAATTGAACTATATGAATAATGTACTCAAACTGTATTCTCAATAAGTTGATTATAGCTGTTTGAAATAGAATTTTCTTTTTAGTCCTCATCGAGTATGGTGGCAGTTATTTTTACAAATTATATTTTGTGGCGGTTAAAGCAAGATACTCATTTTGTCTACAAAAGCCCTATCTCGTATAGTGCTTTCAGCTTGAATTCTTCTAGATTGATCAAATTTAAAGATGCCATATTTCAATAAAGATTTTTAAACACAACAGTAATTTAATATTGATTTTATAAAAACATTGTTTAAACATAAAATTAGAAAAATATTTCGAAATATGTTATAGACAAATTGGTTTTAAAAATCACCCCTTGTAACGGAGAGTTACTTTTAACAGTAGTAAAAAAATTGTAATTAAATAATAAAAATTAAAGCGTCACAGAAAGAATAATTATGACTGTATTTTAACAATAAAATATACTAGGTCGCATGACAATAAAATTATTTGTTTCCTTGTAACATATAAAGTACTGGTGGTGTACCTTGCTTAGGAGCACAGCAAGGGACAGGTTAGGAGGGGGGAGGCCTAAGAAAGTAGAACCTGAAAAATATTTGAAAACCAAAACCTATGAAAATCATATTTATGTTCGGCACTTATGTTGCCATGATCACATTCCTAATCAAAGGGATGTTGGTAATGTATTTTGATAACACATAGCATGAAATTCATGTTTGTGTTAGTATTACACCAAATACCTAATATAAATGACCAATAATTTTGACTAAAAATGAAAGAAGTAGTAACAATTTATTTCTGTATTCATTTAGGTAAATAATACACACACACACACACACACACACACACATACACACACACACACACACACACACACACACACACACACACACACACACACACACACACACACACACACACACACACACACACACACACACACATATATATATATATATATATATATATATATATATATATATATATATATATATATATATATATGTGTGTGTGTGTGTGTGTGTGTGTGTGTGTGTGTATGTGTGTGTCTATGTATATATAATATATATATAATAATAAAACATACAATATATAATATGTATGTATATATATCAGGAATAATACCTTATCATCAGATGTATAATTAATAAATTTATGTATTTGTATTTCTCTTGGTTTTTCATTGATACATATTATATATATATATATATATATATATATATATATATATATATATATATAAATGTAAAATATGTTTTCTTGTTTAATAATTTAAAACAACATAGGTTATTCAAATACAAGAATATTTATTAATTTATATCCAAAGCTTTTCGTTGGTAAACAGTACCAACATCATCAGGAATGAAAATTACAATAATGTAATTTTCATTATTTGTAATTCAATTACATTATTGTTTTTTCATTCCTGATGTTGGTACTGTTTACCAATGAAAAGCTTTGGATATAAATTAATAATTATTCTTGTATTCGAATAACCTATATTGTTTTAAAATATATATATATATATATATATATATATATATATATATATTCACAAAAATTATATTCAAACCTATGTGGTACCTAATGGAGGAGTAAATGATTATTATGGTTTAATATTCTTTATATAAAATTATTGATTTTTTGGGTATATGCCTCTTGTGATCATCTTCTACGACCCTTAAATTGGGTAAACTTTAGTGAAATTATTAATCATTTACCTAAATCATACAAAACAATTAAAATGTTGTGTTTGAAATTCTAAAAAATAAATAATTCATGTTTAAGGTGTCGTTCAGTCTAAACAGATACTCTACCACAACGTGTTAAGACTAAAAAAAAAGTCAACACTAAAATTTCATAATTGTTACATTATCTACACATTTGTCTGTACATCTTCTACACTTTATTATGTAGAGTTATGCTTTTAAAATCCTAATCCTAATAATATTGTGAAACTATTTTCAGATTGGATTTTAGAATAAAGGGTTCTACAAAACACTTGTCTTGCTAAGTGCTCTGAGCATTTCCTTCTGTACCACTCATAATTTTCCCCCTTAGAGTTTTTACATCGCCTACATTTCAGCTACAGGTAAAGTAACAAGAACTGAAAGTTGTTGAACCAGTTTCCATACCTTAGCGATTACATATTACTTTGTTCATGGCGCAACCGGTTTTAAATGGGGCACATATATTTTTTATAAGCTATATTATTCATCACAGACAGTTTAAATTCATTAATTAACTGCTGGACACAAACTTTTGGTCCTAATATTCTTCCTGTATTTCCTTATATAAGAACTGAACCGAAATGTTTTGGCTGTGATAAAAGTATTTTTTATGTGAATCAAATTTAGGACAAACATATCGATTGTAGTTACTAAGTGTGTGTCTTTAAAGTAACAATGTGTTAATGTTTCTGGCTGTATATCCATCCCTATAAATCATGCATAAATACTGGTGGCTCTGGTTAGAGAGTATTCGACTCTCTTCGCCACTTTTAAGAGCACGTAGGCCTATGTATCACCATTGTGAGTCAGTAAACAAGATGCCAAATTTCCCCTTATTTCCAGAACCAGGATAACAGTGTGTCCTTCCCTTTGTCCTATCTAATTCCAAATAACCTCCCTTATCGTATTTCTTTTAAGAGGTTTAATTGGAAGATACCTCCTTAGAGAAAGAGAGGGAGTTCTACTTCAGGATTCCACCCTGCACATGTGATGGCATGATCTCCCGGTATTTTGTGCAGAGAGTTTAGGTCTATACTTTACTCCTCCTTGTTCAAACTCCTCGTAGACGATGATATATATGTATATATCTATATGTATATACTGGCTGATCAACCTTTACTGGAAAATATAGATGAGTTAATTTCTTTATTTTTTAAGATATTCTTTGCAAAGTATCTTTCCTGCTAGTTGAGAAAATTTAGTTTACTACAAAAATATACTTTTTGTCATTCTTTGCTTGATCTTTTCTCTTAAATATTTTTATTTACTCCTTAAATAATAAGTTATATATAATTTCAAAGTTCAGTTGAATGTTTCATTTTAAGTTCTTGTCCTGTGTTTAGCTCTTTTATTGGTTAGCATCTTTCTTTATACCTACAAATATATTATTCAGACTGAGTCTTAAATACTCTGCACGTCTATGTTTACTACTGTTTTAATACAGTATTAATTCCTGTATTATTAATACAATATATAAAACCTTTGTTCTTGATATATTAATTTTACAATTCGTTCTATTAGTTCACACTCTCCTTATATATATATATATATTCATTTTTCTATTCGTTAATAAAATACTACTTATTCATTCAACCAAGATCAAATACACTTTTTTAAACTTTTGTTGATTGACACTTGATGTTAATACAGTTTTTTTTTCAAATATGAATTCAATAATTAAATTTAACGAATTAATTTGGCTTTATATGTTACAGAACCTTTCACAAGAGGGAGAATGTATGCAATTTGGTTATGTCGTATCATTTGTCTTGAAATAAGTGATAACATTAGATTTCATAAAACAGCTGATTTTATGCTATAGGTTATATGTTAGAACAGCTGTTTTAACGCGTAGGTCATGTTATTTTATGTTCATTAATTGTAATTATTTAATCAAACTTAGTTAAAATAAAACGTTTTTTCATTGACCTAAGTGTGAATTGACTTTAAAAATTTTGTTTATACTACTTGTTTACAATTAATCGAAAAGCAATTCGCAATATGTTCGTGACGCGGACGCATTCCTCGCAAGTCACGATCTTCGTGCGTTCGGTGGAACAATCGGAACTACAGCATCATGGTCACGTGTAGGGCACGGAAACGGTAACTTTCCCTGTCATACGTGATGATCGCTCTCCGTAACTAAACAGCTGTTTGTATCCAGATAATCAGCTGCTTGTCGTCACGTTGCTACCGCTTCGGATATGTAATCACAGGCTTGTGCTCGCTTAATTTTCTACCGTAATATCTTTCATCGATTTCAAGTTTATCAAAGTCTTTCATAATAAATATATTTTACATAGATATTGTCTACACAATAACTCTGTACTGTACAAAAAATATTCTTTCGTAACCTATGTTTATTTTTCAACAAATACTTTTGACGACTAGCTACTTGGAATAATTTACCGTGGTTTATAACTAATAAATAATGTAAGCAAAAACCCCTAACAGCAAATATTTTTTTCTGGTGTTATATACGCTTTGGTTACCAAGTAACCATCCTGAGCTACATGTCAATGTGTACTATAAAAATATTTAGTTTCTTGTTTTCATTATTTATTTATTTTTATTGAATCTGTTTCTGGTTATCTATAGTGTTGATATTTATTTAACATTGAAAATAATAAATTTAGGATACGTTTATATAATCTAATCCCAATCTAGTCCAACGCCCATGTGACTTAGGGATTCTATACCTCGCGCGACGTTCAAAGTTCACCTTGTTTTCATGGTATCTATATTTATAGCATCCCCTCCTCTTTTCCTTCCATATTCGTTAAACCTTTTCACTTTACATATGTACTTTATCTTTTCTAAACCTGATTTCACAGCATATCTTTATAGTTTTTTTGTTTTTATTATAGTTCTTTATTTTTATTTTTATTTCTTTGCTAAATATTACGTCTTAATGCGTCTTGCTATGTTTGTGGCTCACACTGTTTCTTCCTTAACATTTCCACAGCTAGACAATGCTGCACTAAGTACTTTCACTTTGTACGTTGTTGGATAATTTCTCCGTTCACCGCAAGTTTACACCTCATTGACGATTGTGATGACGTTATATGTACGAGGAGTACATACTGTAGTATACTTCGTTAAAAAACTGAATATTCTATTCTTACTTCTTGCTTCTTGCTGCGGACGTCCTGGGTCATGTGACTCCGATGGTCCGATGTCCATAATAAGTTGCTGCAGCCAACGTCCAAAACTGTTTATCGATCAATATTGTTTTGATGTTTCCCTGGTTTCCCATCGTAAGCAGCAGAGCTGCTCTTGGTGGAATTGGTGAAGAGCATCGAAGGAGGATATGGTCTAGAGTCTCCTCCTCTTTTCTACAGTTAGGTCAGAGTGGAGATTCACTCAGATTAAATCTGAAGAGATAGGTCTCAGTCACAATGCGTCCGATTCTTGCTCGTGCTGCAAAGACGGCTGTAAATCTGGGAACCCCTTGACACATTTCCAAATCATTTGGTCCTTTTTGAATGTCATAGAGGTTTCTACCTTTGGTTTCTTCTCTCCAACGGTGGATCCATTTTCTTCTAACTGATGTTTTCACAGCACTCAGGCATTTCTTTAGAGAGTACTGTGGTAAGAAGACTGGGCCCATGTCCGCTGCTTGTTTGGCGACTGTATCTGCTTTTTCATTACCGTCGATGCCGCAGTGTGAGGGGATCCACTGGAGCTGTATTTGTTTCTCATCTTTGCTGAGAGTGTTGAGTAAATTTTTTATTTCTTCTAGTCTGAATTAGTAGCTTCCTGGTTTCCGGTTCTCTATCATGTGCAATGAATATTCTATTAAATTTTTAATAATCTTAATGTCATTCTTCGATTAACAAAATATTATTCTGGTATTTTAACCTTAATGCCCTTTAATTTTTATTTTATTAACAATTTTATTATTATTTCGTACATGGTAAAATTAAACAATGCAAAGGTGGAAACTACAAAGAAGTTCAACTCGTCTTCTCTGGTTTGGTTTCTTTAAACAATCTCTACAGTCTTGTTTACATTATACACTATTTATCTACAGAGATGTATTACTCTATTCAAAGATATAATGCCAAATGTGTTTAATTTAAAAATCTAAATAGACCCAAACACGAAATTGTAAATAAAACTATCAAGAAATATTATCACAATACTACAAGATCTTTCTTACGTGTCGATTATACCTTAATAAGTGTACATCAGCTGCTCTTAGCAATACCAAAGAGAATAAATAACATAAGTATACATCCCTAAATAAATAACATCATTACACATCCCCAACTAAATAATATCATTACACATCCCTAGCAAAATAATATAATTACACATCCCCAGCTAAATAATATCATTACACATCCCAAGGTAAATAATATCATTACACATCCCTAGCAAAATAACATAATTACACATCCCCAGCTAAATAATATCATTACACATCCCAAGCTAAATAATATCATTACACCCCTCCAGTTAGATAATATCATTACACATCCCCAGCAAAATAATATCATTACACATTCACAGCTAAATAATATCATTACACATCCCCAACAAAATAACATAACTACACATCCACAACTAAATAATACCATTACACATTCCCAGTTAAATAAACATCATTATACATCTACAGCTAAATAATATCATTACACATCTAAAGCCAAATAACATCTCATAATATCCGCAGGTAAATAATATCATTACACATCCCCAGCTAAACAACGTCCATTACACATCCCTAGATAAATAAAATCCATTACACGCCCTTATATAGGTAACATCATTAAACATTCCCAACAGAATAACATCATTACATATATTCAGAGAAGTAATAGCATTACACATTCCCTGAAAAATAACATCATTACACAACCCTGGATAAATAACATTCCAAACTATATACCATCATTACATATCCCTAGATCAAAAACATCCATTACACACCCTTAGATAAGTAACATCATTACACAACCCAAACAAAATAACATCATTACACATATAGAGATAAGTAATAGTATTGCACATTCCCTGAAAAATAACATATTTGCACATCCCCATATAAATAACATCATTACTTATTCCAAGATAAATAACAGCATTACACATCAACAGCTAGATAGCCTCATAACACATCCCCAGCAAAGTAACATGAAATATCCCCAAATAAATATCATGATTACACACCCCCATATAAATAACGCCCTTACACATCCCCTGTAAGACTTTAATTTTCACATTTATGGCTTGCCTATGTAGTTTTATTCAGAATCGTGCTTGAATTATTTTAAACTGTTCAAACAACTTTGTACAAAATTATTAACAGAAGAAGTTAATGATAAGGAAACAAATGTATACAATAATTATTTTGTTTAAACTTGTTAAGGGTGCATAGGTTTTATAAAAAACAATGAAAAAAGGTAGTATTTACCAAAACAAATTTCCATAGAGTATAATACATAAATATAGTATGTAGAAGTGAAAGATTTTCGTGTATACTATAGAAACTGCATGAAAAACCATGTATATAATATTACAATTCTACAGAAGAAAAAAAACCTACATAATATAAAACATAGTTTTTATGGTGTTCTGTGTAGAACAAAGGAAATTTAATGTTGCTATCCTTAACTACCGTTAATTCTGATGTGCATGGGTTTCTAATTATTATCAAACCATTTCCTCGTGGTCACTATTATGTCATATTATCAGTGCTACATTTTTATTTGTATTTGTTTGTGTGTGTGCGTGAGAGAGATCACGATAGAGATAATATACAAAATGAGTAATATATAAAGAGTGAGAAAGTTTACAATTTTTAATTTTAAATTTCACAACACAATTACTTTAAGAGAGTGAAGACCTGAGAAAAATCATCTTAAATTTTAATTTAAAACATATATCAGTATCATTAGTATGTATCCAATTTTCTACGTTTTACAGCCCACTTTATTAAAAACATCTCAGTTGTGCTTTAATGCATATGACCATTTTTGATTCTTTAGTAATATAATTTTTTTAAAGATTTCAGATATTTTCAAATTTATTTTTTAATGTTTTTTAAAGTAGATATTTTCGAAAAAAAAATATTCTGTTATTAGAAAATTTATGAACAAAACTTTCTTTGAAAATTAATGTCATTGAAAAAAATAACCTTATTAGATATTTTAATATATGTTTACTTTTATTTATTATTTTTTTTAATTGTGTTTGAAGGTCCAGCTGAGATGTCATTTGTGATATACCCTTATTGTAACTAAAAGAAAATCTTACACCAATATTCAAAAATACTTTTTAAATTCCCCAACAAACTACATGAAAACTATTTTGTTAACCGTAACCTATGACGGCATTCTGGTTAAATATGCAACCCTTAAACTCACCACACTCTGACCACCACCTCCACCACCACCGCTACTTGCTCCCAGAACTCCACTGAGCAACTCTACCGCTCTCTTATCCCTCCTGACTAGGGCGTTAATGTCCTTGATATCTTGCGCTAGCTTGACAGGATCTCCTTGATCCTCAGCTAAAGTCTCTACAGCAGCCTTAAGAATATCCTCTTCGAGCTCTTGTTGTAGCCTGATCGCTTTGGCTGTGTCCGCAGCAATGGCCGCCTGCTCAATGTCCGCCTCGAGCTTCTGTAAAGCAAGTGAAAACCATTGTTGAGTAAGAACGTAGACACAACCGTTTATAGATACTCGTATAAATTCCTCAGGGTCATTATAAACAAGTATAATTTGCCACATTGTATGTAGCTGAAAAGCACGCGGGCA
>JBAIZL010000006.1:3380000-3397500 GCA_036971475.1 Prosapia bicincta | reverse complement strand
ATTAATGAAACTAGTGATAAAATGGAATCCTTATGGGAGAAGAAAGAGAGAATAACCTAGATGAAGTTGGTGAGAATACAAATACAATCGTAGAGGACACAAAAACGAAACAGCAAGGATAGAGGAAATAAGAATAATGAAGCTAGTGATAAAATGGAATCCTTATGGGAGAAGAAAAAGAGAATAACCTAGATGAAGTTGGTGAGAATACAAATACAATCGTAGAGGACACAAAAACGAAACAGCAAGGATAGAGGAAATAAGAATAATGAAGCTAGTGATAAAATGGAATCCTTATGGGAGAAGAAAAAGAGGATAACCTAGATGAAGTTGGGGAGAATACAAATACAATCGTAGAGGACACAAAAACGAAACAGCAAGGATAGAGGAAAGAAGAATAATGAAACTAGTGATAAAATGGAATCCTTATGCGAGAAGAAAGAGAGGATAACCTAGATGAAGTTGGGGAGAATACAAATACAATCGTAGAGGACACAAAAACGAAACAGCAAGGATAGAGGAAAGAAGAATAATGAAACTAGTGATAAAATGGAATCCTTATGCGAGAAGAAAGAGAGGATAACCTAGATGAAGTTGGGGAGAATACAAATACAATCGTAGAGGACACAAAAACGAAACAGCAAGGATAGAGGAAAGAAGAATAATGAAACTAGTGATAAAATGGAATCCTTATGCGAGAAGAAAGAGAGGATAACCTAGATGAAGTTGGGGAGAATACAAATACAATCGTAGAGGACACAAAAACGAAACAGCAAGGATAGAGGAAAGAAGAATAATGAAGCTAGCGATAAAATGGAATCCTTATGGGAGAAGAAAGAGAGAATAACCTAGATGAAGTTGGGGATAATACAAATACAATCGTAGAGGACACATAAACGAAACAGCAAGGATAGAGGAAATAAGAATAATGAAACTAGCGATAAAATGGAATCCTTATGGGAGAAGAAAGAGAGAATAACCTAGATGAAGTTGGGGAGAATACAAATACAATCGTAGAGGACACAAAAACGAAACAGCAAGGATAGAGGAAAGAAGAATAATGAAACTAGTGATAAAATGGAATCCTTATGCGAGAAGAAAGAGAGGATAACCTAGATGAAGTTGGGGAGAATACAAATACAATCGTAGAGGACACAAAAACGAAACAGCAAGGATAGAGGAAAGAAGAATAATGAAGCTAGCGATAAAATGGAATCCTTATGGGAGAAGAAAGAGAGAATAACCTAGATGAAGTTGGGGATAATACAAATACAATCGTAGAGGACACATAAACGAAACAGCAAGGATAGAGGAAATAAGAATAATGAAACTAGCGATAAAATGGAATCCTTATGGGAGAAGAAAGAGAGGATAACCTAGATGAAGTTGGGGAGAATACAAATACAATCGTAGAGGACACATAAACGAAACAGCAAGGATAGAGGAAAGAAGAATAATGAAGCTAGTGATAAAATGGAATCCTTATGGGAGAAGAAAGAGAGAATAACCTAGATGAAGTTGGGGAGAATACAAATACAATCGTAGAGGACACAAAAACGAAACAGCAAGGATAGAGGAAAGAAGAATAGTGAAACTAGCGATAAAATGGAATCCTTATGGGAGAAGAAAGAGAGAATAACCTAGATGAAGTTGGGGAGAATACAAATACAATCGTAGAGGACACAAAAACGAAACAGCAAGGATAGAGGAAAGAAGAATAATGAAGCTAGCGATAAAATGGAATCCTTATGGGAGAAGAAAGAGAGGATAACCTAGATGAAGTTGGGGAGAATACAAATACAATCGTAGAGGACACAAAAACGAAACAGCAAGGATAGAGGAAAGAAGAATAATGAAACTAGCGATAAAATGGAATCCTTATGGGAGAAGAAAAAGAGGATAACCTAGATGAAGTTGGGGAGAATACAAATACAATCGTAGAGGACACAAAAACGAAACAGCAAGGATAGAGGAAAGAAGAATAGTGAAACTAGTGATAAAATGGAATCCTTATGAGAGAAGAAAGAGAGAATAACCTAGATGAAGTTGGGGAGAATACAAATACAATCGTAGAGGACACAAAAACGAAACAGCAAGGATAGAGGAAAGAAGAATAATGAAGCTAGTGATAAAATGGAATCCTTATGGGAGAAGAAAGAGAGGATAACCTAGATGAAGTTGGGGAGAATACAAATACAATCGTAGAGGACACAAAAACGAAACAGCAAGGATAGAGGAAAGAAGAATAATGAAGCTAGCGATAAAATGGAATCCTTATGGGAGAAGAAAGAGAGGATAACCTAGATGAAGTTGGGGAGAATACAAATACAATCGTAGAGGACACAAAAACGAAACAGCAAGGATAGAGGAAAGAAGAATAATGAAACTAGCGATAAAATGGAATCCTTATGGGAGAAGAAAAAGAGGATAACCTAGATGAAGTTGGGGAGAATACAAATACAATCGTAGAGGACACAAAAACGAAACAGCAAGGATAGAGGAAAGAAGAATAATGAAGCTAGCGATAAAATGGAATCCTTATGGGAGAAGAAAGAGAGAATAACCTAGATGAAGTTGGGGATAATACAAATACAATCGTAGAGGACACAAAAACGAAACAGCAAGGATAGAGGAAAGAAGAATAATGAAGCTAGTGATAAAATGGAATCCTTATGGGAGAAGAAAGAGAGGATGACCTATATGAAGTTGGGGAGAATCCATCGATAAAGAAATACAAGAAAGGGATCTCCCCGTAAAACGTTTGGAGGAAGAAAAGGGAATGGAAATTGGGATTCGAAAGACGGCGTAGAGCGTTATGAATCGAAATATAGGATATATATCAAATACCAATCAAAATATATAAAATTAAAATAAATTTATAAATATTAAATTGGTATATTTTGAGTGTTTAACAAAGGTCTAGCTAATACCCTTCCTTTATTATTTTAAGTTAATTTATTTCATTCTATTACTTATCTTTAAAGTCAAGAGTTATCGTTGAACATCGTATTTAATCCAACATCACATTTAATGGGAACAGTGATGGCCACCATACTGGTAGTTTCGCATAGCTTAAAATTGTAAAAAGTTAGAATGTGGTACTTCTATTGTTCCATAAGACTAACGTAAAAGTATATCCAAAAGATAGAAATGAATTAACGCATTTTAAAAGATTATAAAAAGTTGTTCTACATATCCTCCCACACATAAATACATATCATCCCCCACACGTTTTGTCCTGAGCGAAAGTAACAGAGTATTTTTTACAGCTCAGTAGGTCACAGTTACATAACCAGGTCGGATTCCTAAAGGCAAATCAACATTGGCCAACGGCTGCAGTAACGGTTACTTATTAGTTCCATCATCCACGACAGGTTCAGGATCTAGAGAACAATGCATCCGTTGATAGTATGCGTCCAAGAATTGGTTATTAGCGATTGTCTATTAGATTATAAACTGTTCCTTACAATTTACTCAACCATAAACCTTATTATATTGGATTATTATCTCGTAAAACGTTAACTTAGGAAAACAATTTGAGATTATGATTATCGATGTTTTATTTTTCTTGAAGTTCATTTTAAAATGTTATTAAATGGGATATAACTTATGTTTGATTTTCATTACTGTTTAAATATAATTCTAAAGTTATTAAAGACAATACTTTTTTTATTTAAAGGGTCTTATAGTAACAATTCCTATGATTTTAAAAAATTTCTCTGGGAAAGTGTTTCCTTCTAAAGAAACACTATTAGCACGATAACTGGAATTTTATTTTGTTTTTTCAACCATAATTCTAAACTTGAAAACGCAATTTAGTATTGTCTACTTTGTTTTTCTAAGTGTAATGATCGAAATACAAAGTTTGTTTTAGATGTCTGTTTAAAACGTTTTGTTTAAAATAAAGTTGCCATAAATAATAATATTAAGATTTTTTCAAATATTATTAAATTAATTACTGAAATTTATAACCTTATTTACTGAAATTAAATTCCTTGTTATATTAACTTGAGTTTACTGAATAAATCATGAGTAATTATTTGAGTAACTTACTTATTGACGTTTTCGAAACAATCGATTCCATGACGATTGAGTAGCGCGTTGGCTTCGTCAATGAAACGATTGTTTGAAACACGTTTGCAAGTAAGTTAATAGTTTTTACTTAGTAACTCATATAACTATTTATTATTTATAAGTAAAATGGTTTGTTTTAAAGCAGAGTAACAAACAGTAAATATTTCTGTAGGAGGTAGAATTATGGAACTTGAAATAATTTGGGCACCTAATGCAATAGTTTGGGCACCGTAAAAAATGTGTCCAAGGTCCATTCAATGTTTCAAGGCTTATAGAAGAGTATTAAAGGATACTAAAAATGGTTTAAAGCAAAAATAAACTTATTTATTTAAGCATGATCCGTTGAAAGGATATACAATTACTTTCAATTATTAAATTATTATTTCTATTTATTTTCGTCTGTTTTACTCCTAAAACTATATTTGTTTTTGGGTTATGTTTAAGTAACTTTAGGCTTTTGCCAGTTATTTTTATTACCTAATTTGTTTATTTCTTAGAACAAAAGAATTTTAAAGAACTAAGTTGCATTTTTATTCGTCAAGTGTTATTACAATTTTGTTAAATGCTGATGAAAAGAACACTCTGTCGAAATGTCAATGAATTATCATGTTAAATTTGTTGGTGATTTGATCGAAACATCTCTTCTAATAAATGATATATTACTCGTTCATGATTGGAATTTAAGTAACTGAGAAATTGCTAGACTAAGTATAATTATAGAGTTTGCGATAATTTTGGCCATAATGACGATCATCGAGACGTTGAAATTTAAACTCTATTCGGGGAGTCAAGCCTTATTAAGGCTAATGTACCACAAGTTTTTTATCGTTTCTTTTTGCTGAGTGGGTTAAACTATATGATGTGCTTATTTACGTCATACAATTATGTAACTCATATTTTTGTATTTCCGTACGTGTCTCCTGGAAGACGGTAAAATTATAAATCCAAAACTAGTTCGCATTCTTCAAAATACCATTAACATTATTCAGAATTGTTTTGCAAAACTCGTTAAATTATCATACATTCTCATCGCCATATGTTTCTGTCTTGTAAACTAGTTGACATTTCCTTGTAAAAGTTGAGTGGGTTCCACGAAATACTAGAAACGCTGATCTACATACAGATGACAAAATAAAACAGCTGTTCTACAACATAACCTATAAAATATAATCAGCTGTTGTATGAAATCATATGTTAGATGTTAGCAATTCACTTGAAGTACTGTGTTAAAATGGATATGACAAAGCAACCCTTGAGGGTTATGACAAGTAGAAGCTTTTTCTCCATGGAAAACCCACAGTTAGAGCTGCCATAAGAAATAGTCGTTCCAAGAAAAACTTGACTCTATAACTTAGGAATATTTACTAATATTTTACGTCACCAGGTAAAGTGTAAAGTGAATTGAGCGGGGATTGGAGCTTTGCGATATCTTTCTTTAAGTATACCTAAGGCTAAGAAATATATTTTCGAATTATTTTCAGTATTTTGGCTTTGGATACTCAACATTATTTCCAGTCTTTACCAGCCTAAATGTTTGTTTTTTCATCTTCTTTATCGTTTTCAATTCCTTCTATTAGCCCACACTCTCCTTATACATATAACTTGTACAAATTTTCAATCGTTAATTAAATACGTTTTTATTCATCCAATCAATTTCAAATATATTTTTGTAACACGTAGTGGATGACATTTGATGTTGAAACAGTTTTTTTTTTTTTTTTAATATTCCTTAATTAAGCTCTAAAAAGTTAATGTCTCGGTCGGATTCGAACTTAATGTCTACGCAAATGAAATCCGACACTTTGCCACTGAATGAATTTTCCCATAACTGGAAGTATGGTACTTAAAGATATATATATATATATATATATATATATATATATATATATATATATATATATATATATATACGAAATTATAGAAGAAAGGTTCCTTGCAATAATTTATATTATTTGCAAGTATAAAATAAAAGGTAACTAAAATAATTTTCCTTCTCTGTTAACCTCTTTAGGAATTGACTAATAATGAAAAATATTGCTTATAATAATTGTTTTTATACAGCTCAGACAGTATTGTAAGCAAAAGTCAAAGATGAGATGCGCTTAAAATTTGGGACAAATGTATAATTTAGTATTAATAAAAGGTTTGTTAACGAAATATAATGAGCATATTAGAATTGATATTAATTTTTAATTTATTTTCAATATGTACCAAATCTCTTAAAGTTGTCTGATTTTTTGCTGTGCCCGACTGTAATAACATCTATATATAGACGAAAAGCATTGATATTTCTGATTTTGAATTGTCTCATAAGTCAGTAAAACAAGAAACAGAAGTTGAAAAAATTGTTCAATATTTAGTTTAAATTTAGTCAATTAGGTGAATATTTCACATTGTAGCTTAACAACAACTATTACGGTTAGAACGAAAATAGGCTATCTATGCAATGGTTTCATGTTAGATAGTAAGAGCTAAGATTGGCAAAATGCTTTAGATTATTGGTAAAATTTATATATATATATATATATATATATATATATATATATATATATATATATATATATATATATATATATAATTAATAAATTAAAAATATTTCAAAAACAAGAATACTTTTAATAAATATATTATTCAATGCTTTTCGCCGATAAAACAGTACCAGTATCTTCAGGAAAAATAATTTTTATTATTTTTCAAGATAAATAATCTTTAATAAGATTATTATTCCTGAAGATGCTGGTACTGTTTTATCGGCGAAAAGCATTGAATAATATATTTATTAAAAGTATTCTTGTTTTTGAAATATTTTTAATTTATTAACTATATTACAAGAAAACATATCACCATATTTAATATATATATATATATATATAATTAATAAATTAAAAATATTTCAAAAACAAGAATACTTTTAATAAATATATTATTCAATGCTTTTCGCCGATAAAACAGTACCAGTATCTTCAGGAAAAATAATTTTTATTATTTTTCAAGATAAATAATCTTTAATAAGATTATTATTCCTGAAGATGCTGGTACTGTTTTATCGGCGAAAAGCATTGAATAATATATTTATTAAAAGTATTCTTGTTTTTGAAATATTTTTAATTTATTAACTATATTACAAGAAAACATATCACCATATTTAATATATATATATATATATATATATATATATATATATATATATATATATATATATATATAGAGAGAGAGAGAGAGAGAGAGAGAGAGAGAGAGAGAGAGAGGGAGGGAGATTATTATTTCATATTATTTATATACGTAGCATAATATATATGGTATTGGTCCAATACGTTTCAGCTCTACTGTCTATTAAAACGTACTATAACAGGTATTAAAAAGTTCATGTTGGCACGCCTGTTTCTGCTAATAACTCATTCCCTAAAAAGTAAGGGCTGAATCACTGGTTCAATTATATGTAAGGGTTAATTTTTATTTACTTAGGAGTAAATATTACAAAGATTTAAGCCAACACACACACACATATATATATATATATATATATATATATATATATATATATATATATATATATGATTATATATATATATATATATATATATATATATATATATATATATATATATAATTTGATATTAATAGTATTTATGAAATTGCCTTTAAATGATAACAAGCTTATGTGGCTAATACGTGACTTTTTTTACCTTTATATACGCCATTTTAACTTTCTTCGGGTCTATTTTCTTCTCTGGAACTTTGAACGAATAGTCGATGCCCACTGGAAGCCCTAGACACTGCGTCAAGAGACCCAGACCAAGGAGGAGGCGCCATGTTATCATTATGCAGCGTTTCTGAAACAAGTAACACTAAGTTTGTTAGAACACTAGGAAAGCTCTAAATATTCCACAATGTTATAGGAGCATTGGAGAAATAAATCAATAATAATATAGGAAAAGTGTATTCCAAAGGAAATTTTAAAACAACTATAAATATTATTTCTATTGTAATTTATTTTAACTTTACTAATGTTTTTGTTTAGAAAATTAATTATATAAAAACAATCCAATTTGGATTTTATTAATAACATAAAAACAATTCCAACAGAAACAAAAGATTTTGTCAATGTTTCCATAAATAAATTGCACAAATAAATAATTGCTTCTCTTTATGGAGAGTAAAAACAAACAAAAACCAAAATATACAAAAACATGTAATAATATGAAATAAAAATTACCACAATATCGTACTTTGTTAACTTTCAATAACAGCTTTTCGTAAACTACATAATATTGTTGTCAATATATATATATATATATATATATATATATATATATATATATATATATATATATATATATATATATATATATAAAGAACTAAGTCAAAATACAAATACAAGAATTATAATTGAATTTACAATTATAGACTAATTACAATTATAATTCTTGTATTTGTATTTTGACTTAGTAATTTATTAATGCACAAGAATACATATTGCGATATATATATATATATATATATATATATATATATATGATGAATAATTATTATCTGGAGTACATCCGTTCATTCTGCAGTTCATAAATTCGCAGTTCCTACGTTTCGCTAGAATCTCATCCAGCATTGACGAGGTGAACCCAACAACAGTAGAAGAGCGAGTGCTGTTATGTTCACCTCGTCAATGCTGGATGAGATTCTAGCGAAACGTCGGAACTGCGAATTTATGGACTGCAGAATGAACGGATGTATTCCAGATAATAACTATTCATCATATTTTTCCATCCGTGAAGGAATACGTATCAGCATATATATATATATATATATATATATATATATATATAATAGTGATTAGTTATAAAACTATTATAAACATTGTAAAGGTAAATTCGACATAGATATTTTCTTTGCCAATAAGGACATTAAAGACTCACTATCATATTTGCAAAGAATTTATTCGTGTTTCAGGTTGACATCAGTGCGTATTGCTTAGGCTATATTCAGCCCTTCTTTGGTAAGGTGAGTAAGAATAGAATATTCGTCTCTGACTAAACTGTTGCTGCACAGTTAGAGTCCATCCTTATTCTGATAATAAGGGTTTGAAAAAATGATTGAATTTTTTGTAGGAACATAAAGATTTTATCTATGCTTATATTTTTATCAAGAGGGAAGCAGTTATTCTACTCAAACTGTTCCTCAACCATTATAAAATATTTTTCAAACTTTGCTCAGCTCTTAAAGTCAAATCAGATGTCCATTTGGGGGATGTAGGGTGGACGGAAAACTAATAGTAATTGTTTTACTGTTTAAGGGCACTGTGCATTGTACAATTCCTCATTGCTCTCAAATACTCTGTTGCTTTCCTACAATTCACTATTTATGCTAACGCCACAGCCATGTAGATGATTGTTAGTCTTTGTTATGCTCCACATTACGTTACACAGATTTGCGAATATAACCCTACTTTGCTGATAGTTACAGACTTGAATTGTCTTATAGGCAGCTTAGCACCATTTAACTTTTTCCCAGAAGTTACTAAACTATTGTTGCACTGCTTGTATTAGTCTATACCCATTTTATGGTATGTCCTTAATTATTATATTTTAAATTTCATATTTTGCAAACGTTTATAAACTAAAATTTAATTGTTACTAATCTAAAAATTCTTTAATATAAAAACAACAGAGATTTCAAATTCCAACATTTTTCAAAAAAAGTTGTACGCGGTCAGTTTCTTACGAGGTAAGTTGAACAAAACCTCGTTAAAAAGTACGGACCCCTCAGTCTGGAGCTGAAACACTTAAAACTTCGGTACAAAGTTTTAATTGGATGTTGACCTTTAACATGGGGGGGAAATCAAAAAGTTGAGAAGGGAATGCAGTTTAAATTAAAGTGATTTACATTTCCAAAATCCTGAAGCTTTTTTAGAAAAAAAATTTAAACAAAACCCATAATAGAAATATTTAAATTTTAAATATGTTATCCAAAACTAATTTATTTTGTTCGAATTATTTAAGTATTGTTTTCATATATTTTTAAAAATAAGTATATTTTATATCTTTTATGATAATTTTTTTTATAAATTTGATAATTTTCTTTAATCGGCTACTGAAAATCTTACATTTTTCTCAATCGGCAACTGAAAATCTTACATTTTTCTCAATCGGCAACTGAAAATCTTACATTTTTCTCAATCGGCAACTGAAAATCTTACATTTTTCTCAATCGGCAACTGAAAATCTTACATTTTTCTCAATCGGCAACTGAAAATCTTACATTTTTCTCAATCGTCAACTGAAAATCTTACATTTTTCTCAATCGGCAACTGAAAATCTTACATTTTTCTCAATCGGCAAAAAATGTTTTATCGACCAAACATATCTTCATATGGATGAACAAAGTTAACAGAAATATATTTATTTAAATAAGAGGGCAGATATTTAATACCACTGAGATGGAATATTTAATATTATCTCCTTAAAACACAAAATTACTGTCGTTAAAACTTGCAACAACTAAGTCTGTGTCTTAGCAAGACAATATGGTATGACTACAAATCCCCCTAAAATTAGTCAATAATCGACAAGAACAATTATTATTTTAATAAAAGGCAGAAATATTTATCTAAATCAGTATTTCGAAATTAGATTCACTTTATCCACTAGTATGAAACCAACCAAGCATTTATATGCAATGGTAGATTAAAATTAATTGAAAGATGCCAACATTGAGTCCTTATGCTTGCAATAAAAGTGAAGGTTTACGCTGAATTCGTCCCCCACAGTTCCATTTGCATTACGTTCAATATAAGTAGAGTTGACGTAACAGGTTACAACAATGAATCGACTTGTTCACGGCCGATGCGATGTGATAAGAATAGATAGTGCGCGATTATATGAATGGCGACCGTAATATCCAGGCAACCAGCAGGCATGTTCTGTCAGCAGAGCTACCACCGAACACCTTTTTTATTTTGAATTTCAATTTTTCTTCAGGTTACTCAAGGACAAATAATAACACATGACTTCATAAACCTAAGCGTTTGCGTCGATTTCACTAGACCGATTTCATTTAGCTATCATTTTACATTTCCATCTTAACTGGAATTTCTCCCAATTGTTCTTAATCAACACCAAATTAGTTTTTTCAAGTATTGTCACTATGCCTACTGTACTTCATAATCTACACATCTATTTTTTAATTTGCCTCAAATATAATTAAAGTTGTTTATTAAAAGTAATTAAATTTCTTATAAATATAAATTTCATAGCGATATCAGTAACTAAACTTTCATTTTTCTTTAAAATAAACAAATAATTTTTTAAGGAATTCCAATAAAAATTACAGCGCTTATCTTCGGTCCTTCTCTTAGTTAAACTTCGAATGCAAGAATTATTGTTACTATTTCTATTTATTAGGAATATACTGTGGTTGAATTTAATAATAAATACACAAAAACCTCTTAACCACAAACTTTCTTCCTTTTACCCTTATGTACATTTCAGTTACAAAGTAACCATCCTCAGAGGGATAACATACAAAGACCTGAATTGTACATAAGGGCAAAATAAAGAAAATTTGTGGTTAAGAGGTTTTTGTGTACTTATTATTATGAATTATAGTTATCATACTTAAATTTCAGACATTTTTAACTAACCACATAGTTATGAGTTGACATTTACATTCTGTCACTTATTCTTCTAAACAATACCTAATAAACTTTATTACTAAGTGCACAAATAAACATTTATTAATAACAAATAAACAAAATGCTAACAAATTAAGGTTATTATTATATAACAGAAACAATTTCAATTAAAACAAATGCATAATTCATATTACACTCGCACAGATTGTTAACATAATTAAAGATGACGATTTTGTGAGTCAAGTATAATATTTAATTCTACTACGAAGACGTTTCGATAATAGATCGTTATCATCATCAGGCCTGGTTTTAAAAATCTTAAACATGGTTCAAAATTATCAACGACCTGTGAGAGTATATGCAAATATCCATTTGAATTCATAATGACAGCCTGATGATGATCTAGTGATGGAAACGTCTTCATAGCAGAGTAAAATATTACACTTGACTCACAAAACACTTGACTTTAATTTATTTTAAAATAAATTCATAAACAAGATTTTATTAATCTTAACAAGAATTAATTAACAATGAGCTATTAACGTCACCCATTCCCAATACTGTTGTAGTAATGCTTCGTTTCCGACTTTTAAACTCTTGCTATTACTTGCGACCAGAGTTTTTGTTAAATAAAGGTTGTTAAATTGTTAACTTACACTTCAGGCTGAATAAATCGTAAGACGAAAACGCTTCCTCCAAGTGCAAGAGAGACTGAAGAAGTCGTAAGACGAAAACGCTTCTCCAAGTGTAATCTAACAATTTAACAACCTTTAGTTAACAAAAATTCTGGTCGCAAGTAATAGCAAATGTGTAATAAGTCAATTATTTGTTCATTACATCCTTAATCTCCTATATAACCTATTTGTGCTTTTCTGCCTTTATAACACTTCTACAAAATAAACTATATGTTGGACTCATTAATCAAAAATCATTTTGGAACCTGTTCTCCAGTGTTCACCACATAATTTGATTGCATGGGTCCCCAAGCTACTTCGCCCACGGATATTGAACGTTTTAACGCAAATCCTGAATAAACAGGTTCTTGCGTCATGTAGTTCAGTAGATCGGTTCCAAGGATTTTTGGTCTGGTCACTGACTTATGGAACTCGTATAATTAGTTATTTTTAAGTATATAATCGATTAAAAGTTTTTATTTCAAACATGTCCCGGATGTCATACTGTTTGATATGAGGTCTGACTAAAACACCTTCTAGTTCATCATGAAAGTCTGTACGAATCGCATTAGTGACCGATTCATAAACTTATAGTTCATTACAGCCTTCATCAACTCTTTAGGTCTTTGTTACTTCTTAAGCATTATACCACTCCCACTTCTTTAAAGCTATATGAGCAGAAAATTATCAATATCCCAGTTCATTAACTACATTTTTGGCATGTTAATACTTAGCTTTTGATAATATTTAGCTGTTATTATTATATCTAGCGGCTGATAATATTTAGCGTTTGATAATATTTACTTGTTTTTATTACATCTAGCTGTTGCTAATACGTTCAGCTGTTGGTAGTATGTACTATTGATATTACTTATATATTGATAACACCAACTTTTTGGAAATAGTTAGCTTTTGTTATTAGATCTAGCTGTTTATAGTGTGTGCTCACACCTATCTGTTGATAACATTTACCTTTTGATAATACTTAACTCTTGTTAATATATTTAGCTGTTATTAGAATGCACTATTGTTACACTCATCTACTGATAATAATTAGTATTTGGTAATATTTCAATGTTATTATATCTAGATGTTGATATTACATTAAGATATTGATATTATGTAATATTGTTATTAATTATCTGTTAATAACACTTAACGTTTGATAATACTTAACTGTTGTTAATAAAATTAGCTGTTATTAGAAAGTACTATTGTTACACTCATCTGTTGATAATGGTAATATTTCAATATTATTATATCTAGATGTTGATATTACATTTAGATGTAGATATTATGTACTATTGTTATTAATTATCTGTTAATAACACTTAACTTTTGATAATACTTAACTGTTGTTAATATAATTAGCTGTTATTAGAACGTACTATTGTTACACTCATCTGTTGATAATGGTAATATTTCAATATTATTATATCTAGATGTTGATATTACATTTAGATGTTGATATTACGTTCTATTGTTATTAATTATCAAATGATAACACTTAGCTGTTTGTATTACTTAGATATTAATAATACGAGTATATCTAGTTGTTGATAGTATGCACTATTGTTAATACTTACTTGTTGACAAGACTTAGATTTTGATATTCCTTAGCTGTTGATAAAATGCTCTGTAAACCAAATTGTATTTCTATTTATTCCCAGAAAAAAAAGCTTGATTTTTTTTTAAAATAATTTTCTCAAAAGTAGAATTATTTTTGAAATTTAGGAACATTTATTAACACCTACTGGTTAATGGATAATGCATCTTAACTTTTTTCTCATTCAATATCCCATAAAAGGTTTATATTTCTGAGACAACTAAACTGACAGGTCTCAACCCGTTTTACACTTTTAGTATTGTAATTTTCTAAGGTGTAAGATTATAATAAACTGTTAAAAATATTAATTATTAATTTTTCATAGTATTTCTAAGTTGAAAATTATTTTAAAAATGTGGAAGTTTTGTTACAATAGTAACATACTACAATATAATGCATTTTTAGGTAACATACATAGTAAAACAAAATTAGGATTTGGATAATATTTTGTAGAATTTGTCATGTATTACCAGTTTTTTGTAAAATAATCTGTTTAGTCTGAACCATGCAGTGTATTTAGCTAAATGTAATACTGTATTAACAAAGACAAACAATTTCAGATTCGATAGGTTGATACCCAAAATTCCTTTCTACATGATTTTAAAACCTAGGTTATGTTTTCCGAATAAACATTTGTTTATAACTCAAAGTACTACTAAATACATGATTGTATAGAAAAATCCAAAAGAAAAAATTCGTGTGCAAACGTTTTGGCTACCAGTTTGTCAGGACTATGCGTGTATTTTGACATTCATTTATTACCTAATGAAATTCATTAGCGGGTGATGTTGCCTGGCCTACTTTGGGTTGGCCAATAGTTAAGGGCAAACGAGGAGCCAGTTATGTCTAGGCTACAAACTTTCTAGAGGATCTCGGCGATTGTAGAGGATCTACAGTGATTAGGCAACTAAAGGTACACTTCCACCAGTATCCGGCTTCTACATTCTCTCAAACGCTTTATTGTAACAATTTCTTCCCGTGAGGTAACCTTTACGTTTTGACGTAACATTATATTATTATAAATAATAATTATTATTAAATTAAAATTGTAAATATATTTGTAATTTAATCTCCGGTATTTTGTTCTAATTATTCAAAATACTTTTGTTTTCAAAGGAAAATTTAAATAATTTCTCGTCGCTTGTAAATATTGTTACGGTATTACTTGAAGGTATTTGTGTTTTAGAAATGTATTTGTATATAAGGCGATTCCTTACATGACACACACACACACACACACACACACACACACACACACACACACACACACACACACACACACACACACACACACACATACATACATACATACACACACACACATACACACACACACACACACACACACACACACACACACACACAAACATACACACACACACACACACACACACACACACACACACAAGCGTGAAGATGAAGCAAATTGCCTTAAGAAGATAAGATTCTGGCGTACCAAAATTTGCTCATGGCCGAGTAAGCGGTGAAATAATAAATGTTCTAACAAAACATTCTGCAAGCCGGTAATTATTTTCAAGTATTATTTTTCATACAAAATGTATTGATTCATTGATTATTGATAAACATGTAAATAATTTATTTAATAAACCTAGGCCTTGGTTAATGCAGGACTAGTAGATAACCCTCTGGACTTCTTAAAATTAAAGAAAATATTTATTGAGTAATTTTAAATGTTATAACTGTCTATAAAAAACTTATTTTTTTAACGCTTAATAATCAATCCGTTAAGTATCGGTCATAATATATCAGCCTTCATTACTCACGACCTTGACTGTCAGGACAGATGCCAGGACAATAGATTTGAGGTCTAGGTGAACCCAACAGTTAGTTGCCAACTTAACGGCCTATTATTTGTGTAGCTTCTGTATTAAGGCATGCCAACCTAACAGAGGTGAATGTTTCAAAGGGCACGCTCGACAAAATTGCCAGACAAGACAATCATTATCAGTTAATCTACATATATTTACTCAACTTTAAGGTCAAACGCCGGACGTGTCTTATTAAGTAAACGGATTTAATATGAATGTGTATTTTTTCATTACAGATTAACTTCAAATTAATTACATTAGCTTCAATGATTTCTAGTATTTAATCTAGGTTTTAATTATTTATGAAATATTAAAAATTTTATATTTTTAATGTTATTAATAATATTTTTTAACTGATAATATATTTTTTTAATATTCTTTATTTGTAAGGTCTAAAGTTTTAGTTCTAGAACAATAATAAGGATAATTCATTTACTTTTCCATGTTTGATTTACTGTTTATTCTTTAACACCTCTTAGATGCAATATAGAATTTAAAAATTATGGGAACTTCATTTAAACTGTTAGGATTCAAAACAATCTATAATTATAATTTTACACTCTAGTTCTATGTATAATTTTTTATTTTGCTTTATTGGATGCTTTATTGCTTTATTTAATAGCAATTTTATTATATTAAGATTTATATCAACTCTTAGATAAGCATATTTTACATTATGTTTGTTATTTTATATATTTGAAATAAAATCAACAAAAATCCACGCATTTGGATCGTTCAAATATTATCTTATTCAAACGAATCTGAAAATAGGATGATCCAAAATTTCCGAATCAGTTATAAATATAATTCATTGAAGCTTTAATCCGATTTCTTATTTCTATTTGACTGCAAATTATTCAAATCATTGGAGCTCGTAGATTGTGGATACTTATTACTTTGTTTTAGAAAGCGTGTTAAACACGCCGAAGGCGGAATACATTCCATAACCTCTTCGTTTTGTTGTGGGAGTTTATACTGAACTGCATTTACATCATGAACCATTCTCTTACAATGTTTATTAATTTATCTTTCAAACTGGTTTAAATATTTAATCGTTTATAATTATTAGTGAATATTTATATTCACTAGACGATATTAATTAAATGCTTTAATAGATCCATTAAATATATGACGACTTAATTAACGAATTAATTATCTTGTAAAATTATTTATAAAATGCCTATCAATTGTCCTTAACGTTTCAATATAATAAGTACAAAACAATTTCTCTAAAGAATGCATGATCTAAAAATAAACTACGATAGCTAAATTTGGTGGCAAGGTTAAACGTCTTGGAATGGACTACTCTCACGTTACATCAGGTTAATGTTATTTATAACTAATTATTTGCCATAACAATATCTATAAAAATAATTAATAATTCAATTGAACTTGTTAACGAAATTCCTACCGTCTTGCAGCAACGCCATTATAACCCTAAAGCAATTGTTCACATAAACTATTACAAAAACTAAAAGTAGTTCCGCAAAGTAACAAGGTGATCGCTTATAGTTTTTAAAACAGATTAGGTAATACATTAAAAGGCCCTTCTAATTTCCTTTTTACACATATTACTTTATACAATACATTCCAAACCAATAAAAGTTATTTTAAATATCATAAATCACAAGTAGTGGTTAAAACTAACATTAGTTGTATATATAAACATAACCTCAAAATACATTTCCTT
>JBAIZL010000006.1:3367500-3375000 GCA_036971475.1 Prosapia bicincta | reverse complement strand
ATACATTAAGTAATTTATGTTTGAAATTCCTTTGACGAACTTTCCTAAAATCCTAATATTATTTCTTAACTTGCAATTATTCTTTTACAATTAAGTTGAAAAACTTGTTAATAATCATGTAATGCAAAATCCCATCTAAATATTCAATAAGACTGTCTCTAATAATTATTAGGAAAAACATTTTATAAACATACATTATAATAAAAACAAGAAGTGAAAATTGATACTAAATTTATATTTAACGAATCTATCTTTTAGTGTTTAGTAAAGTAATAAGGTTTTTTCATCTGAGGATTATTGAATATCTTGACTATAATTAATGAACTAAATTGGATTTTCAGTGTATATATTTTGACTTATCTAATTCGAGATATACAAAGTTATATATCAATATGGGTAGACCATTGAAAAATGCGCTTTCATGAGGAAAATTCATTCATTTTCAACCTATGATCCTCGTTCTAGGCAGCTTTATCAAGCAAGAAATAAAAAATACCTAATCGTTTTATACTTATTTTTCCCATGTAATTTTTATGTGTAATAAAATACTACATAAAATAAATGCTGTAATTGTTTATTTTGCTTATTGATTATCCTATAATTCATAATCCTTATTGAAAAAATGTGTAGAACATTTTCCCTCCAAAACATTTTTTAAAACAATTAAAACAGCGTATTATTGTCTCCTAATCAGACGGATTGGGATGTAACTATAATGGCACCACCGGGAAGATTTCCACTTTCATTTACAAGCAAAATCAATTTGATCGGTTAAATAGTTCCAAAGTTATCGTGGAACAAATAGAAAAAAACATACGGGTCGAATACAAAGCCTCCAATTTTTTTTAAGTCGGTTAAAAACTATCACATTTAATTAAACAGCGTAAACAACTTTACGACATAAATAGACAAGCTTGGTCTTGGAGTCTAAACAATTAATTAGCTTATGTATCGTAAAAGTAATTATTATATCTGGACAAGAGGTAACATTTAAAGGGCTAATTATCTTGTCCTCAATAACGTCCCTGAAATACGCAACTGCTGTACAATAAGTACAGGCCGCAGTGAGTAATGCGTCCTTGGTTTGGGCAATATAATTACGTGCAATGCTTTCTATTCATAAACATGCACATAACTACCTCCCCCCACGATATTATCCTTTGTTTAGTAACGTTTTATAACATAGAAGTGAAATTACGTGTCGTTTACTTCAAGAAACATAAGGGTGAAAAAAGGTAATTTTAAGAAAAACTACAAGATGCAACGAAGTAGTAAATAATTTACAACCTAAAATCTTAATAAGTACAAATATAAAACGTTTTCCGTGTGAATCATCTTTAGAAACAATTTAAATTGACAGATTTTGTCAGAACTGTTTAAGCTTTTTTAAACACACAGATTAAACAAAATAACAATCGGATAAGGAAAGAAACAAAACCAGAAATGAAAAACAAATATGAAAAACATATTACAAAATATAAATATGGAAAAACGTTTTCCATGTGAAACATCTTTAGAAACAATTTAAATTGAAAGATTTTGTCAGACCTGTTTAAGGTTTTTTAAACACACAGATTAAACAAAATAACAATCGGATAAGGAAAGAAATAAAACCAGAAATGAAAAACAAATATGAAAAACAAGTTGTATCTATAGACGAAAAATAATACGATTTATTGTTTATTGAAGAAAATAATTAATATAGTTCTCTAGTAAGATCTAACTTGTATATATGATGCAATGAAGAAAAAACAGCAGTATTGAAACAACAACGAATAAAGTACATGTTTTAGATAAAAGCAGACCAGGAATTTTCCAAGTGCATTTATCTTTAGAACAGTAACTAAATGACAATTTATATTTTTCTTGCTTAAATGAAGACGTTTAACTTGTACTTTATGAAATACACAGTGGAAATTTGCTAAAGACGTTGGGATGAAAAGTGAATTCACCATTTATTTGGTTGATGACAAAAGATATTTAACTAAACAAAAGAAACCTTGATAAAAATGAGAACTTTGGACAAATCCAGGAAAGATTGTAACCTAAGTATATATATTTATAACAATTAAGAGAAATTCATAACATTCAGCTGTAGTTCTTATGAAGGTCCTATGCTAGTGCTATTGCATAAAATCGACTATTGAACTGTGGGTGAAAAGTGAAATGGTGAAATGGAAGAAAAGAAATTTGGCTTTATGAAAAGAATTCATAAAAAGTGAATCACAGATAAGTGGAGAAAATAACTTAATCGTTTGTCAAACTGGGAATTGCATTTAATAAAGAGGACTCTAACATTTTGGTTCCGGTAAACAATGGGACTAGCGCAATGAAAAAAAACTTTTTTTTCATTCAGGCTAAACGTTTTGTAAAAACATACAAAACCAAACACTTTTATATTAACTTTCTAAACTAGCTTTCTGTGATATCAGTGTCTTCACAATAATTCAATGGCATCTTTAGGCTAAAATAGATACAATATTTGATTCTTCACCACAAACTACAACATAGTAAAACATTCATGATTGTTGACAAACGGCAGAATCCAACTCTTGTTTTTATTCTCCTCTGTCTTACATGAAGAACGAGATACTTTGTATGCTCCTTAATAGAATCAGTTCCTCGTATGCCAGTTCCTTGTATGAATCAGTTCCTCGTATGCCAGTTCCTTGTATGAATCAGTTCTTTGTATGCCAGCTCCTTGTATAAATCAGTTCCTTGTATGAATCAGTTCCTCGTATGCCAGTTCCTTGTATGAATCAGTTCCTTGTATGCCAGCTCCTTGTATGAATCTGTTCCTCGTATGCCAGTTCCTTGTATGAATCAGTTGCTTGTATGCCAGTTCCTTGTATGAATCAGTTGCTTGTATGCCAGTTCCTTGTATGAATTAGTTGCTTGTATGCCAGTTCCTTGTATGAATCAGTTGCTTGTAAGCCAGTTCCTTGTATGAATCAGTTGCTTGTATGCCAGTTCCTTGTATGAATCAGTTGCTTGTATGCCAGTTCCTCGTATGCCAGTTCCTTGTATGAATCAGTTGCTTGTAAGCCAGTTCCTTGTATGAATCAGTTCCTCGTATGCCAGTTCCTTGTATGAATCAGTTGCTTGTATGATATTTTAAAGTAAAGTTTGTAAAACGTTCAATTAAATAAATAAATTTTACAACTGTTTTTACATACATCAATTAATTAACTACGTAAACCTCTTAGTATACCCACCGTCATTTCTGTTAACAATATTTGTATTTCTTTATTGACGAATTCCGGAATATCTCTCTTTAAACAATACTCCTTTGAATACTGTTTGAGTATTCCTTTCAGCCTACTTAAATTTTGAGAATAGATTTAATCCAAAACGAATCAACGAAGAAAAATATTTTAATGTTAGGAAAGGCAGAAAATTATACTCAAATTTATATTTATATAAATATACATAAATATCGTTTTAAAGTGATGATTATAGAAAATTAAATAATTGATAAAAACATTATTATATAAAATTTTGTTAAATATATTTTACAGCCTGAAAGGCTTTCAATCAAATGTTCAATATTTTCTTTGTGAAATCAAGCAAATAAAGAACGATCAGCTACAAAATTAATTTGACTATAAACACTTTTTTTTAATAGACTTTAACAAGTTTTCGCCCCGAAATATAAGAAATAATGTTTACAATACGAATAATCGAAACCAATAGAAAATATATTAATAAAAGAAGCTCGTATCTAATCCTTTAGATGAGCAATGTTGTAGAACCATGTTATGGGAACAAATCACAGTAGTGAATTCGAGAAACAGAATTGAGCAACACTGCAATTTATCCGTCATATGCAAAGTCTTCTTTTATAATTTACAGAGCTACTTTGTAAAGGGAATAATAATGACAAGGGTTTAGGCAAAACTTTTGTCAGAAAAATATAAGATTCTTATTTGTTACTTATAAAAAACTAAATAATATTGAAATGTGGAAGACAACCTTTAACTGCAAGGAAAGCAAATAAATAAAAGTGAAAATTTAGTTTTAGAAAAATTAAGCACTATGTTTTAGATATACATTTATTTAATGTACTATATAATAATATGGGAAATACTACATTGTACATACAGGTGAAAGTGGAATATTAAAACAACCTCGAACACTCCTTTAATAAAAGAAGGCGTTTATCTGTGCATCTTTGAAACAAAAGTAAGGAAGTAATAATTAAATATTTTTGTATACGGTAAAGTAGTATGGTGATATCAAAGGTATGTTCTATGACGTACAGCTTGATGGTACCATAGGCCGAGTAGTAAATGAGTTAGTAGAAGGTAAAATTATTGAAGAATAATTCATTCAAGGAGGAAATAGAAGATATACTATGTTTGTTAAAAGATGTAAAGCAAAGGGAAGAGTTATTTTGGATCAGTAGAAGATATAAAGTTGATGACATAAAGTGAATGGATCATATACTGAGAGAAGACCCGAGGCAGAATCCTGTGTAGAAGGTGAAGAACGGCTTAGAGCAAGGATTATGCTTAACCAAGGGACAAATGGAGGTATAAGGTTCTAATTAGGGGTTCGATTTGTGTTCCTTTAAAATATTTATTGGGGGAAATTAATAGAAAATGTTAAATACTCAACAAAAGTAGTAGTTGAATTTATTAGAATGTGTAACTTTCAATTTCCCAGATAATATAATTGTGTACCATAGGGAAAGAGAGAGGGAAATAGATAGATAGATAGATAGATGGATTGATATATATATATATATATATATATATATATATAGAGAGAGAGAGAGAGAGAGAGAGAGAAAGAGAGAGAGAGAGAGAGAGGGAGAGAGAGAGAGAGATCAGTTGATAGAGAAAGATGGAGGTAGGTAGAGAACGTTACGTAAAAATAGATAGAGAGAGATAGGTAGGTAGATAGAGAAAGAGAGA
This sequence comes from Prosapia bicincta, assembly GCA_036971475.1. Taxonomy (NCBI): domain Eukaryota; kingdom Metazoa; phylum Arthropoda; class Insecta; order Hemiptera; family Cercopidae; genus Prosapia; species Prosapia bicincta. The sequence continues at coordinate 3,370,084 of JBAIZL010000006.1, read as the reverse complement.
GGTAGGTAGGGAAAGAAAGACAGAATTAGGTAGAGTTAGAGGGAGAGATAGGTAGGTAGTGAGAGAGAGAGAGAGAGAATTAGGTAGAGATAGATAGAGAGGAAGAGAGTTAGGTAGAGATAGATAGGGACGAAAGGGTAGTCAGGGAGAGAAAGAGAGAAATAGTGTGATTTAGGTGGAAATAGATAGTGAGAGAGATATATAAGTAGATAGATAAAGAGATAGAAAGTTTAATAGGTAGATAACTATATATATATATATATATATATATATATATATATATATATATATATATATATAGACAGATAGATAGATAAAATGATTGACGGATAGATGTATAGAAAGATAGATAGATAGATTGATTGATTAATCGTTTAATTGTTTGATTGATTGATATATATACAGATGGATTGATTGATTGATTGTTTGACTGATTAATAGATAGATAGGTAGATAGATAGGATGATGAATAAGTAGACAAAGAGAAAGAGAGAGAGAAGTTTTCCGAGTTTTATACATAAACCTGAAATTTCAGTTTATTTTTTATAAGTTTTTCGTGTTTTCATATATATTTTTAAATATTTTCTAAAGAATTTTAAAGAACAGCTGTTGAAAAAGTCTTTTGATTTTTATAATTTAACAAATATTTTACCTATTTGAATCCATCCTAGTTTATCAAATTCTAAAAATACGAATAATAATGGGTTCAAAATCTTCCTCGCCTATTTTTATCACTTTGAATTCTAGAGTTTTATTTTGCTTCGTCTAAATTAGATTATTTTTATTGCTAACAGGAAGAACCTCAACTTGTTTGTGTAATCTGTCGCGAAAGGTTGTGAATCCCTTAATGCCAAGGTCGCCAAGAGAAAGTGGTCTCCGATCGCCAAACTTCAGTGATAAACAATTATTTATCCTAGGCATCGACGATCGCGGCGGAACTGCAACGTGCTATAGTTACTTTCTAAAAATAAATTGTTAATCGCACTGTAGTGTCTACGTGCAAGAAACTTTCAGGCCACGAAAACAAGTTCAGATTCGGTTGATGATAGGTGAATAAGCACGAGTTGAAAGAAATAAAAACTGTAACATAAAATTGTTTTGTAAATTTTAGTGGACCTTAGAGGGCGGAAATGTGTTTTTAGAGGGTTGATTCTGATCTATGGATGTAACAATGATTTAATTTTGAATCAAAATATTATAAGAAACTAAAGATCAAAAATTAAGTATTTGATTTTTTGATCAATTCCCACAGATAACATATATGGTCAATACGAAATCATTCACAAAGGCCTAAATATAAAACATTATTAAGAATGGAGGAAATGATGAACCGGTTTAATATCGACGTTTATTTAATTACTGGAGCGTTTCGGCAACCAGTTCGTTGCCCTTAGCAAGCCTTTTATGCTAAGAAGGGGGTTTGGTGAAGTATAAGGCTTCGATGTTCGCCTCCTCACATTGCGATGTTCTCCTCCTCCATTTTAACTCTAAATGTAAGGAATTTGTCTTTCACTACACAACACGATTGATAAAGACAACAATGCAGTGATTAAACTTCTTCGACTCGATACCCAACCGGTTTATCATGTATTCAATACTTATTTAAAGTCCTCATACAGACATGAATATTTAAGAATTATTTTTGAAGAATGTGTGATAATATTTAAAGGTTATAAAATTTATGAATAAAAATATTAATTTTAATATTAATACAATGATTATTATTTTATTAATAGTGTGGGTAATAAATAATAATAATATTAATATTATTATTGTTACTGTTATTTTTATTACTATTACTGTTATTATTATTATTAATTTTATTATTATTATTATTATTATTATTATTATTATTATTATTATTATTATTATTAATATTATTATTATTATTATTATTATTATTATCGTTAGATTTATACTTCTTCTTCGTCTTCTTCTTATTATTATTATTATAGGTCGACGATTGCCAAGTGGTAGGAAAGATGGTCTGCGGAGCCCACCGAATGATGGACAGCCAGGCTAATCAAAAACCTATCCAGTTGGACTACATGCTGTACTGAGAGGTAAACTTCTACACTACACAGTTCTTAACAGGCCACAGTTGTTTCCTGACCTATTTGTATAAAATGGGGAACGTGGACAAACCAAATTGCTCTCATTGTGGCGACGGATCATCCGATAACCCCAAACACACCTTCTTTGTGAGCACAAGGTGGTTTTGCAGAGATCAACGTCGGGCCAACAGTCCCGTACAACATTGTGGGCACGATGTGGGTAAGGGCATACATTGAGAAAACATTGCGGAGTATAATGAAACAGGAGGATGATCGAGGTCAAGCCCTGTGACCAGGCCAATAATATTAGTTTTAGTATAGTAACCACTGTGGTTGATAAAGGGCCTTCTAAACAGGAAGAATGCTATATAGGTATACCCTGTTTAGGTCTACAAAGGGCCGGAAAGAAGAAAGGGTTTAATGGGTATTCGCCAGGAGTCCTACACACCTGACTAGATGGTGCGTAAATGCATTCCAACCTCCACAGAAAAAATTATTATTATAATTTTTATTATTGTTGTTGTTGTTCT
>JBAIZL010000006.1:3335000-3362500 GCA_036971475.1 Prosapia bicincta | reverse complement strand
ATTTAGTGATGTCTTTAAATTTTGAAATATGAATACAAAAATTTCAATCCGACGATAATAATTAGGTGTTTTTAAACCAGTTTTTGAGATGAAATTTTTTTTCAGCCTGTCTGATAACAAATGTTTAGGTAATAACTCACTGTCCAAAATCAAATAATTTTTTGAAATAATAATTTCTGTAGACGTGACTATAAAAGTTTTTACATCTGTCGTCACTCTCCCAGAGTTCCACAACCTAATTATGTTCTTACAACAGTCGGAAGTAAATGCTTATAATCAAAGTTACTTGAAACTAATTACATATTCAGTAAATTAAAGTAATTTATTTTAAATGTGAATATATTTCAAGAATACTTACCAGATATTTAAAAGAACAAACTAAAAACGAGATCTGGTCGCTATCAAGCAGATAAAGTATTGGAAAAAGAAAATTACTAAAAGTAAGTTCTAGAAAAAATAGTTTATTTAAAACCTATTCCTAAGTAATCTTATTCTTTCTTGCAGTGTTTGTAACGTGTTTTATACTTTTTTAAATACATATATTATTCGTAAATATTATTTCATCAAATTATGAAGGCATTTTTATCATAATTTAGTAAAAGATCTATAGTTTAATATAACTTTACATAGTTCCCTTGATTTGTGAATGAAACAGAATGCATGATTTAAAACTAGTTTTATTTCTAGTTTCTTTGGACTAGCCAATGCAATGAAGGTTTATAACAAATGCAAATTTAAAATTTCTATCAACTTGTTCTGTCGAAACTAAATAACTCAGTTGCAAAACTTGTTTTGGAATAATTTGACACATTTGCTTCTAATCCTCTCTGAGTCAGGCTTATTAAAACTCTCAGATGTGTTTACTTTTATAAAGACGTAAACATGTTATTTCTGATCTCTATACTTGCGTTCCTGACGTCACTTTAGCATTACCAATATAAAAATTGTATGAATGCAAGCATAATGTTACCTAAGCTAACCACTGATGAATTAACAAAGCGTTGATGTTAAAAATACAATACCAAAGAAATATGTGAATAGCAGTTTTACAGATATTTTTTAAAAAATTCAGTACCTATGTTCTCAGTGTTTGTAGAACATAAGTTAGTATGAGTTTCACAAAACCTTCAAATATAATGCTATTCTTGGCATAAGCCAAAGTTTTTAAAGGTGAAGTAGAGGAGGGATGGATATATTTAAAGATCTTGTATAGCTCATATTTAAAGACCACCATACCCATACTGGGCTGCTAACCATGAACGGTAAAGTAAAACTATAGGGAATACAACTTTCTTAAGAAAGAACTCACCACCAAACCTAAACAATTTTTATACCAGAGAAATTATTGTTTCACTCTCATTTTCATGAACAATATGAAATAATTATTACATTATAATACGTAATTAAAACTAGGCTTGAGAATTAAATCGATTGTAATTGAGACTAACTGAAACAGCTGATTTAAATTATTGGATGTTTAAAAACCTTGTGAATATTTTCAATAGGACAACCTTCGTATATATGTATATTGGTATATTTACAACCTTTATTTGATTTACTAGTTCATTAATACAACCACCAATCAGGCAATGATAACCTCAATAGGTTTTTCGCCTGGAAAAAAAAAAATACAACCACTAACCTAGCTAAAAACCTTTGTTATCAAACATTATAATTTAAATTTCCGAGTAGGAATTAAATCTCTATTTATATTAGATTGTAAATATAATACTCTATTTATAGTACATATTATATATAGGTCTAATGTATAAAACAATAATTTCAAGATTTCATACTTGCAGAATATTATAAAATTAAACTAAAGAATTCTTATAATTATACTAAAATGAGTTTTAAACTACTTTAAGCATTGTTTAACATAATCTGTAATAAACAATATTTTAGTTAGGTTATAAGTTAAGTTTGTAACTCAAGAAATATATACAACTCACAATTATAAAAACTTTAATCTCAAACGCGTTTCAAAGACAATATGTCATCATCTTCAGTGATTCTATCACAATTAAAACTTTAATTAAAAAATTGAACATAACCTATAATATTTTAACAAATGTAAGAGTCAAACCTGGGCATTGCCAAATTTACAACCTGAGCTACTAATATATTTACATTGAACAACATAAAATATGGTAACTACAAATTTAATATTAGTTTTAATAAACCTATAATGTTAATAAAACGTAATATTAACGCATTTATTTAAATAACACAGGCCAACGATCAAAATGCGTTTTTTCTTAAAACATCTTATCTATGTTTTTTAGGGTGCTAAACCCAATTATGACACTTATTAAGCTCTATCACCTACTATTTTTTTCACGTTTGCACATAAATTTAATAAATTTTATTTTTTATAGAATTTATCAGTTTTTATATAGTTTAAATGTAATTGTAAAATATTTGTACTGGCTGTAGAAGAGTTGGCATGAAACACATTTACTGTCAAGAAAAAGGGGGATTATATTTTTCTGTTCACAGCTGATGTTTTATTTACTGCCAACCTAACCTCACTTTCTGGTTTTCAGTACATGTGCTCAGTAAAATGTCTAATCGCGGTTGTAAGAACTCTGCTAACAGTTTATGTTATATTTGTGGTGAGTGTGTTATTAAAAAACACCAATGAAACATTACAGACTTTGTGCAAAAGATTTATTTCTCATATTTTGGTGATCAGGATAAATCTTGGGCCCCGCATAAGGTATGTTATATTTGTGTTGAAGATCTTAGAAAATTGTCAAAAAAGGAGAAAAAAGCGTTCAAGTTTGCTGTTCCCATGGTATGGAGGGAATCTAGACATCACACTGATGATTGCTACTTTTGCAGTATTGATATTACTGGTCATAACTCGAAAAACAAAAAGGTAATAAGCTACCCTACACTGTAGGGCACAGTGTAGATTTGCCGGTCCCAGAACCTCCAGATGATATGAATTCTGTTCAAACTGAAATGTTTTGGGATGTACAGTCAGAGCTAGATGAGCAAGATGATGAAGAGTTCCATTGTCTTACAGGAAATATAGAGACTAAACTGTTTACGCAGATCGAGCTTAACGACTTGGTTAGGGATCTTGGGTTCACAAAAGAGAAAACTGAATTGCTTGGTTCTAGACAAGAAAAGAGCGTGTTGGCAGTTGGAACCAGCATATATGTGTATAGGAAGGGAGAGAAGCAGTTTTCAACATTTTTTGAAGAAGAAGGTGATTTAGTGTACTGCTCAGACATTCCAGGTCTGATAAACGAGTTCTGTGTTTAATACAATAAAGAAGACTGGAGGCTGTTTATTGATTCATCCAAAAGTAGTTTAAAAGCTCTTTTATTACACAAGGGTAACATTTATGCATCTATACCTGTTTGCCATTCTGTACATATGAAAGAGAGCTATGATAACCTAGAAATAATATTGAATAAAATTGGCTATTCTGCTCATAGTTGGATGATATGTGGCGATTTAAAAGTAACATGCATGCTTCTTGGTCATCAAGGTGGTTTTACTAAATTCCCATGTTTCTTGTGTGAATTGGACAGTAGAGCTAGGGATCAACATTGGTGCAAAAAGAACTAGCCTGTGAGGAAGTCTTTAAAACCTGGCGAGAAGAACATTCTCCGCAAAATTCTTGTAGATCCTAAAAACATTCTCTTACCATCTCTACATATAAAGTTAGGCCTCACGAAACAATTTGTAAAAGCATTGCCTAAAGATAGAACTTGTTTCAAGTATCCCTGCCAAAAGTTTCCAAACCCTTCAGAAGCTAAACTTAAAGAATGCGTCTTTGTAGGACCCGACATTCGAAAAATGATGTTAGATGTTACCTTTGAAACCACAATGACGATGAATGAGAAAGAAGCATGGGTACCATTCAAGCAAGTTGTTACAAAATTCTTAGGAAATGCAAAAGACCCATAATATGGTACTACTGTAGCTACCATATTAAAGAAGTTTAAAAACTTTTGAACAGACATTTGATTACTTACCGAAAAATTTGGGGGATGTTAGGTGAGGTGCAGGGTGAGCGTTTTCACCAAGATATTAGATAATTGGAAAAACCCTACCAGGGCCGCTGGAACATCAACATGATGTGGGACTACTGTTGGTCACTTCATCCAGAAGCTCAACATGCGACTCATCGTAGAAAAAGCTATACAAGAAGCTTCAAAAGAAAAAGAGAAAGGAAGTATGCGTATAAACCAATTCCATCTGACTACTGAAACCTACATTACTACACTTTATCATTATTTCAAGTAACCTACTGTAAATAAACACCATGATTGTGATTTAACATAGAGTTGCATTAATTTTACCATATACCATATAGAGATTTTAAACTATATAAAAAAGGAGATTATGGGCGATACAAAAAAACTAAGACCAGATTTGGATTCAGCACATAAAAAGCTATACAAGTTAGCTAATACAGTCAAAAACATTTTTTTTTGTTGGCCTGTGATAAATTAATTTACAATAATATAGAATTTTGAATTGGTCCTAATTCATTATTAACAATATAATTTTTGTCTCTAAAATTAAAGATGCGTGGGAAAAGTAATTTATAAATAGAAGTAAAAGTTAAATTGTTAATAATGAATTAGGGCCAATTCAAAATTCATTATTATTGTAAATTAATTTAGTGCTAAATATTATCTTTAATTTAAATTATTTAAATAATTTTGTTATTATTACGTTTTATTAATTAATATTTTTATTTAACGTCTGTTAATAACTATTAATATTTTATATACGCTAATGACAGATCACAGACAATTAAGTCATGTTTTTTTAACACTCAACGTTTCGAATTTCTTTCCAGATCCGATTCTTAGTTTTGTTAAGATATTATAGGTTACGTTCAGTTTTTTTATTAAAGTTTTATTTGGGACACCATCACTAAAGATGATAGCATAATGTCATTGAAACGCGTTAGAGTTTAAAGTTTTTATAATTATGAGTAATTGTGAATAATATATTCAATTTTTCTTGTTTTTATATTCTATAATCTTTTAAAATTAAAAAAAAACAATATTTTAAACATGAATATTAAAATTATACCTTAAATCAGTAATTGTTTCGGGGTATTAATCATAATTTGAACTTTATAGTATTTTCATTACATTCTGTTGGAAAAAGCAATATTGTAGTCAAAGTAAAGAATAAAAGACGTCCCAAAAAGTTAGCTTTAAACAAAAATAAAGTTAACAGTATATATTCTACAACACAAATCCAATTGAAAAGTTTCAAAACCTAATAATTTTAAGAGTTATATTACACTGATTATAAAGTGGCTATGATGATATCTTTTAGCTGAGTAAACATTTACTTATTACACGTATAGTTGTTACATCTGGAAGCATTATTAACCTTTCCTATAAAATCGTTTCAAAACAATTGAAAAAAATTGGTTGAATCTGGTTTTTGTAAAATACATTTTATTTCTCATTTCGGAAAGATATACTGTCATCCTCAGTGAAATGAATTTCTCAAATATACTCAATATACTTTTAAATTTACTTAATATATTAGAAATCCCATAATTCTGAAACGGTTTCAACTTGTTATTCACACCGAAAGTTGCACATCCTAGTTATAGTTATATTTTAAAGCAAGGTGCAGGAAATTGATAGGAACGCACTCTAGTAGACACTTTGCCAGGCTCTTGTCCCTAAATATATTTATATACAGAAAAATTCACTTTATATTTTTTAAAACAAAAAAGTAAGCACTTGTAATTAAATTATAATAGACAAATCTTAATGCCTAAAAGTGACTTACGAATATATTTTTATGTTGTACATAAAGTACACTTCCCTAGCAGCACTGGAAATATATTTCTAACTGAAGCTGTACAGCTTCATTGTAAAAGATTTCTTTTTCTGGAATATAAATAAAAATTTACAAAATCATCGTAACTATAGCCAAACTATTAACCTCGTAAACCTATTTATTGCAATTAAGACGTCCATTTGCAGTTTCAAGCTGTAATCTGCATGCAAAAATAAGTAAATTTCTCTATCGTGAGTGGCTTGCGATTTTAAAACACACAAAAAATCCAACATGACAGGTCAGATGCTAAATATTCTTTGACAATAATTCAGCATGTTGCATGCATATTTGTTTTATTTTAACTGACGTAAAGGGATTTAAAAGAAAATGTTTGTTTCTAAAAGTGCCATTAGACAAAGTTAGAGAGAGACCGAAGCTGATCACCGGTGGTCAATTATATGCAACTATCAAAATTAATAAGGGTGTGGATTCTGTTAACACATGCGTGTGAAATCTTTGTGCGTTGGGCTTCTCCAGGACGACCTATGGGTTGCAATCGTTTTATTTCTTTATGTTAGAGGATTGAAATACTTCCAATAATATACTATTAAAAATTTAATAACAAAGTTAAAATGTTTTTGTAAAATTTATTAAGTAGCGTTGTACTTATATTTTATAACACTTAATTATGTTAAAAGTGTAAAACCGAATAATGTTTAGATTTTGTAAATGAACCAAGTGAATTTAAGTGATTGCGAAGGTATGATCTGCATTTAATTTTTTTAAAGTAATTTGACAGAAACAAAACGCCAATACGAAAGTAATCGGTATACATCTTAACATAACGCTGTCTAATAATAAAAATCTAAACTTATAACTTGTAAAGATGTAAAATAATGCTATTGGTATAGCTTTGAAGTTTATTTTTTTCTTAATATTTTTTTAATTAATTTTTTTAAATTTTAATGTAACCTATCAGCCAGAATCTATAAATAGAATTGTTTTATACAATTTCCCATCCAAGCAATTGACCCGAAGCTCTTTATGAACCGTAAATAATAATTTGTTTGTGAACAAAGGTTTTTAAATTAACTGACTTATTTTTAAAAAATTCGGAGAGGGTTTCAGCCTTAAACAAAGCGTGGCTTTTTACATTATACAGGGCCAGTAATATGAATCAGATTGGCTCCGAGAAGTCACCACATCCAAGATCACCCTGTGTTGAAGGTGAAAGCCATAACTGGAAGCCTACCCACCCCCTTAGAGCCGGACATTCTCTATAAATCTAGAGCTGTCATCGAATATCTTTCACGTAACACAGAGACCGGCCGTGGGGGAAAGGTCGGATGCCTTTTGATATAAGTCTCTCTGCCAACAAGTAGACCTGTTTCCGAAGCAATTAAATCATGGAATGACTTGACAAGGTAAAGAGCAGTTTTACTGAGCTACGGTACCTCCCTCGTCTCGGCACTAATATATACGTCCCTTCACCTCAAGATAACACATAAAGAGCCTAGCCAACAAGGAGGGTTGTAAGAGCATTCAACAATGGTACGCTCTAAGCAACATTGTTGCGTGCAGCTCGTACCGACACCCTCAGACAGTAAACTGTAGACGTTTATTCCACCCTCAGTGAGTCCGAAAATATTTCCCCAATATTGCCACTTTTCTAAGTAGTAAACTACTTTGTTAGTAAATTTTGCTACTCAAAGCGTTACCAAAAGTCCCCTTCGAATGCTAAGTATGTTATACAATACAACATAGGCCTATTTATTTACTTCACATCAGATAAAATGCATGTATTACTACACAAATAATACACAATTTTCTTATCTACGATTTTTATGTCTATAAATTTTATATATAACAAATACACAAATCTAATAAGCAAAAAGGCCATTTATTTGTCCCGTATTGATGTAAAAGTTCCAAGAAACATGTCCTTTTTTTACCTAATCAGCGAACTCTATTTAAGGCGTCAAGCATAGGTTTGTTTTTTCATGAGCTATCACAAATTATAATCCTTTAAAATAGGAAATAGTTGTATCTTGTAATACGTACTCAGTATAATAAAATAAAGAAAGGCAGGAAACTAAAATTCCTTTTTGATAACCTCTTCTTTTGAATGATGAATCGTTTGCAAAAATATTTCCGAACTAACCTCATGAGAGCGTAGATCGGCTTATCAAAAGGGCTTAAAAACGTTTTTATATCGTAACGACGCACAAAATCCCTGGAGACAAAAACCTTTCGGTTTCATCCAGGTTTTACATCCCTGTATTTTCTCCGTAATCCCTGAGGAATTGGATTGAGAGTGTATGTTTGCAGATGCGCGTGTGTGAGTAATAGACAGAAAGACAGAGAGAACGAGGAGTTTCAAGAAAATATTTTAGATTTCGGCTCCCAAACCTGCATCTATTTGTGTCATTACCAACTATTGAAAATATTACAATTACCATTAAATTGTGTATACCTTCTTCCACAAAGAATATTATCTGTTTCGTAAAGTAAGCAGTTCTAGAATTCCCTTTGCAAGAGCTCCAGTAAAGAGAAGCTATTGTATCTCTACCTGGCAACGACTTATCAGGCATATAGGCCTAAGATTCTAATGCCAATCTAAAAACACTTTAACAAAAACTAAATAAAACGTTAAAATAAAGAGCATAAAGCGTACGAAACAATATTAAAAGCATAAAATAAACCCTAATAAATTAAATAATTTAAAAGTAAAATTATTTCGAAATAAATTGGCTGGAAAGTCTGGAAAGATGTTGTATCTGCAATGTAAAATAAACTTGACATTATTTACAAAAAGAGAGTTATATCACTATTTTTATGATAAAGGGGCACATTTTAACTACTTTTATTAGTGAAATCTCTAACAAAAGCCGTTTCGTATTAGATTACTATTATCAGAAAGCATATCAAGAAAATTATTAAATTATTGTAATATTTGACAAAGGATTGGTCTTAATGCATGTTTTCTGTGCGTATGCCCCTTAAACATCTATATTGAAAAATAACGCATGGATTTTTTAAATACTGAAAAGTATAAATAGCGCTTCAAATTTGAAAAATATAAATACAACCTCAAAGTAAAGATACACTTGACATTGTTTATTTGAATTTCGTGTTATTAATCTGACTACTACTTTAAACTACATAATTTATATATACTCTCCTGTCAACCCAGCTACAAATTATTCGATTAGAGAAGTTTGATAATAATAATAATTTTATTAACGAAAAATTTCAATGCACCAAACTATTCACTTACGTTCTTGTTGATCACTTAACAAAAAACCACTGATAAATGTTATTTTTCATTAAATGCGTGTATAGCACACCTGAGCAACAGTCATGTCCGTGATTTACAGCATTGAACAATGCAATGATCTAGTGTAAAACGGTCTGCTGAAAAATATCAACAAGTGGTGGTTTTCCGCCAAGTAAAATGCCACGAGATATAATAAACAAAGACGGCAAGGATTAACGTATGTTACGACAGTTGTATTTTATGACCTAACCGTCCCGTATATGTTCTTGCAATTTGCAATATAGTATGAGAAAAGACTATAACAAGTAACAAGACAAAATAATTTTTGTCATTTTTTAGTGATAACTAGATATAATATGCCACGCAACTACAGAGGCAGGACACAAATATTACACTTCTAAGAATAGTTTATTGACATTACTAAACTTAATTATTTTGTATAAGCAAATTTTATAACTTATATTTTAATACGCTGTTATATTAACGCAGTAGGTTACACAATAGTGCGGTAATTCCTAAAGACTTGTTTGCTAATGGAGTGTGTATAAAGTAAGGTTATGTGTATGTAGCGATAATTATTCGGTATTAAGTAATTTAAATACAATTTTACTTCGTTATTTTAGGTTTCTGACAATTCAGACAATTTCTTCTTTTTTAGAATCTATTTTTACTCAAAAAAGAGAAAACAAAATAATTGAAATGGGTCCAACTTTGCCAAGTCCTTAGGTAGAAATAATTTACAAATTTACTATCTAAAAGTACTAATGTTACAAGGTGATAATATTTTTTGAGAACAGACAACTTATCAACGATATACTCTATGACAATCCTTTCTAACGACCCTTTCTAGAGATTTTCTAGCATTATATTCAATTTTCCGTAGCAACTATTTGGTAATTTCCTTGAATTCAACTTTTCTACTAAACCATTAACAAATCCCCACTTTCTTCGCAATACAGTTTCACTTTTACCTCTGATTGGATTTTCTGTAGGTCGTCCGTTACTGACTCAGTCAGCGACCTTGTGATTAATGGATCAATGCGATTTGAATCTAGTTCAAATAAATGTCAGTTGGCAAGCATTGATTTACCATCTGTTATGAATAAAACAAAAGTGTTTTGCTAAACGAACTTCAAAGGACACAATCTAGTGACCGCCCGGGCCAAATATTTGTTCACAGTGATTTATTGCGCATCTAATTAGGTTCTAAATCAGAGGTTCCCAAACTCTTTAGTACCATGAACTCTTTCTGAAATGAAAGCTCCCACGCCCCCTCCACTTTACACTGTAAATAAAGGGTATTGGGCATATGGAAAAGGTACAATTTATTTATTTATACATAATTTCCCAAGAAACATGATTTAAATTTCAAGTTTTAATTCGCATTGTAAATTTTAACTGATAAAAGGAGAATGTGCTATTGAGATGGATGAGCTGGAGTTTTTTTTTCACTAGCATGCCTATTTGAGATTATATTTTAGTAAGGGCACAACGCTTCATTAGAGCAACATCAAGTTTGTTCCTATATTTTTTTTACTGCAACAAGTGTTGAAAATATTTTTCCACACAAGTAGGTGCTTAAAAAAGGCAAGTTTAATCGAAGAGCTGGCGGTGGTACATTTTTAAGTCTTTTATCCAAAATGAAAATTTGTCCATTGTGGCGCTGTTGCCACATTCAATTGTAAACATTCTTTTCGCGACACTTTTGTACTGTTATTCTTTTCAAGCTGTCATGTTCATTTCATTTCAAGTTTACAAAATTTGCAGAACCTTTACTTATATTTCTTCTATAAATGCATAGATTAAATTTTCTAAACATCATGATTAATGAAATATGAAGTGTAAATTTAGTTGTAAATTTTGATAAATTGTGTACTTGGATTTTAACTGAACCAGATTTTACCTTACTATTTTCCCACTGGTCTCACCCCCCCCCCCTTCTGACTTACCTTCACGCCACCCAAGGTAGATAAAGTAGAGTACAAATTATTTTTTCGTTTAAAATTCTCAGGACCGACGCTCACACCATCAAAATCTCGACGATGAAAATGTCAACTTACTTCCCGCTCATGTGATTCATAAACTTCCGCTGTAGCCCCAGAAGCATCTGGTATCCTTAACCCTGCCTTTAATCATTTCATTTTCTTCAAAGGCGATGATAAGTCGCCTGTAAACCCCAACATGTAACTCGATGACCATCGCGTACATCCCTCCCACCCTAGTTGAAAGGCGATATAATTCAGCTAAACAACCCTGCCTCAGAGTTGCTATAATCCCACTCTATTACCAGATCAAGGAGGTCATTATGTTCTGTCCTCAGTCCTACTTCCATATACCAAGTCCTAACCTTCTTACTCAGGAGCATAACTGGTTACCCGTCTTTACAAATCCGATAGTTAGTTGGTCTACGCCTTGAACCCCAGACACGTAATGTAACAATTCACCCCCATATCAAGTATCAGGAGGGAATACGCCTCTGCCTTAGTTATGCTAAAACTAACACCCCTTTCTTGTCCTTTATAAGTGTGATAGTCACAGTGACAGATTACCTTGAATCTACAAAAAATATAATAATAAAAAATAAAATAAAATGTAAGTAACTTACGAGAATGTAACTATCAAATATATAAACAGTTAATAGTAGGCAATGAACGGCTTTGTTCTTTTAATTATTCAGTAAATATCTTTTTTAATTTTATATTGTTTTGTTTATCCATATTCAATTACCTAAAGTAATAGTCAAATTATAATCTACACTCTGCTACATTGTGAATTTGAAAATTAGGTAAAAAAAACATATTCTTTAGTTAAAATAAACAAGTAGCCCTAACATTACCTCTATATGATAAATACCTTTTTATATATGCATATATGAGTTTTATATATATATATATATATATATATATATATATATATATATATATATATATATTACATTGACTCTAACGTCGATTATAAATAACGTTATTTACTGTTGTTTTGGAAATAATCTTTCATTTGGGTTTTTGTAATGATTCATCTATTTAATAGAATAAACTTAGCCTGTTTCAACACTAGTTATTCTCTAGAAAAATAGAGTTGTATTCAACAAGCGCAAATCGAATTAATTTCGTTTAAATTATGTGATATTTATAGGATCTACCATCAGTAGTTAAACATTGATTGACTAAAGATAAATCAAAGTATAAAAATTAATAAAGAAAAACAGGTTTAAAATTAAATTATCATAAAACATCATATAATTTGAAACATTAAATCAAATAACATTACAATAAAAATAAACATCACATATTTTGCAACATTACTTCTCATAACATTACAACAAAATAAAAATCACGTATATTGCAACATCACTTCTCATAACATTACAACAAAATAAACATCACATAATTTGCAACATTACATCTCATAGCATTACAACAAAATAAAAATGACATATATTGCAAAATCACTTCTCATAACATTACAACAAAATAAACATCACATAATTTGCAACATTACATCTCATAACATTGCAACAAAATAATAATCACGTATATTGCAACATCACTTCTCATAATATTACAACAAAATAAACATCACATAATTTCCAACATTACATCTCATAACATTACAACACAATAAAAATCACGTATATTACAACATCACTTCTCCTAACATTACAACTAAATAAACATCAGATAATTTGCAACTTTACATCTCATAACATTACAACAAGATAAAAATCACTTATATTGCAACATCACTACTCATAACATTACAACAAAATAAACATCATATTTGCAACATCACTTTTCATAACATTACAACAAAATAAACCTAACATAATTTGCAATATTACATGTCATAACATTACAACAAGATAAAAATCACGTATATTGCAACATCACTTCTCATAACATTACAACAAAATAAACATCACATTATTTGCAACATTACATCTCGTAACATTACAACAAATAAACTTCACATTATTTGCAACTTCACTTCTCATAACATTACAACAAAATAAACATCACATTATTTGCAACATTACATCTCATAACATTACAACAAAATAAACATCACATAATTTGCAACATTACATCTCATAACACAACAACAAAATAAAAATCACGTATATTGCAACATCACTTCTCATAACATTATAACAAAATAAACATCACATTATTTGCAACATTACATCTCATAACATTACAAAAAAATAAACATCACATTATTTGCAACATTACATCTCATAACATTACAACAAAATAAAAATCACGTATATTGCAAAATTACTTCACAAGATTAGAATAAAATAAACATTATCATAATGAAAAAGTGCAGTAGTTTCATGATCCTTATGCAATAAACGGCAATTATTTAAAAAACTGTAACAAGGATATATATTCAATTGATCCTGCATCATTGTTATCAGAATAATTCTTATTATTTCAGTCACGTAAATGCACATGCGGATGTGTATGCATTTCTGTAACGATATCCCGGTTTCTAGAAGAACAATTTCATTAAATTGACTTGCTCAATACAATGTTTTTACAAAGAGTAGTATATTGGGAAAACTCATAATTTATAAAGGACTGCTTGCTTGCTGAATGTAAATTTCAAGCTTATAGAAAGTAAATACGTGCGAGGGCGATACCAGGAGAACGAACCATATGCTCCAAGCTCTCTCTTGCATCTTGCTCAACGTTTCAACGCCTGACGAAGAACGAATGCTTCAACGCCTTAGAAGGCTTATTAAGTTTTGTCGCATTACAAACTTACCAATAAAGATAAAGAACCAAACGTCGAAGAGCACAACTTGACTTTCACTATAACATTTGTATCCTTTTAATTGGTCTCTAAGTTAGAGAATCATGATGAAGTATGTAATATGTTAATGGTTGCATCTCTGTGTTCTCCGAGGTAAGCAGCATGTTAGATCACACCTCAGTATTTGCGCCAACTGCTTCTCCTTTAAGGATGACTGGGTTACTTTAATGAATGCTGACATTAATGACTACTTGAAGTATTAGCTAAATGTCTGTCTTGTTTCCGCTGACAAATTGTTAATTGCGTCTCTCCGTCTATAAATTCCAGTATCCAAAGATATATTACAACACACGGCAAACTTAGGTAGTTTTGTATTTATTTACTACCGTTGGATAAAATTTATAGTTTAATTAATTTTAATACTTTATAAAGACATTTATTTTTACTTTTAGACTTAGATTTATGTTTATATGAAACTATGTCATATGTAAGGCTAAATATTTCAACTGAAGACCATGACACGCTGTTTGATTTACCTCTTGTAGGACATTGTCAAAAAAAATAATCAATAAAACCTTATCAGAAAACGTAAACATATTATATAAAGTGGTTAAATATTTGGGTTAATAATATTAGTAATAACAATAATGTACGAGCCTTTTCATAAGGAAAACATTTTGTAGTGCATAAAGTCGCAGTTCAGACGTTTCTGCCGTGAAACATCGTAGTTATTTTGGTAGTAGATTGTGGGTTTCCCTCTGGCATTAACAGGTGAACCCAACAACGTATGAAGTCCGAATCAACCGTTGATATGAATATATTCCGACGTAAAGATATGAGGCATATTGTAAAATTAGTTAATGTTCTGAAAAAATAAGTTAAGAAATTTTAACGCTTGAGCAGACATAGATAGCGTATTAAAAGCTGTAACAACTGTAAATGTCCCTTAGTGTTATTAATCAGTCTTTGGTACGTGTGGGCAAATATAAGGAGTAGATCATTTCTGATGTTAAAATAATTCTGAAAAATAAGTTAAAGGATATTTTAACATATGAGAAACTCATAAAATTAGGGTGCAACAAGGAGAAAACACAGACAGCGTTACTCTTTTCAGAAAATTAAAAATTAAATTCTGATTAGCTAAAATAGTTAAGAGAGGATAAAATGGTCGCTATCCACAAGTAAGATCATCGGGGAAAAAGAAGACTAGGTTTTGAGCTTCTGAGGAGTGCAGGCGTATTTTTAGGGGAGCGGAGGGCAAACTGCAAGGGTTTATTTTAGAAGATGATTTAAGAGAATTAAGAATTAATGATAAAGAATTGTAATAGCCATTTTATATAAAGAATTAATAAAAGGTGCCACACGTAATTAATTAATATTTGTATTGAAGAGAAAGAGAGCGTTAAGTAAAATTATCATGGTGCAGAAATGATAGTGTCGAAGTTAAACCCCAAGCAAGTGGAATCCAAGAAGTCTCAAATATACAAACTTTATTAGACTAGATTTCAGCCAACAAAATATTTTAAACACAGTAAATTTCCTATAATAATGACCCGAGAGACTGTACATTGTATTAAAGTACTAAAGCCCTTTACTAAGAGTACTAAGAGTCCACCTTTACGTTAGAATTAGTATTAGTGTTCACTTAGTTAAGTATCTTTTAATTATAGATTAGTTATTCAATTAAATATTTGTAATTTAATCGTCTTAATGTATTTAAAAGCATAAATTGTAAAGTGCTGAACGTAAGGCAGAATAAATAAGACGTTTTTAAAAAAATATGCTTGCTTAATTATTTCGCAACCTAAAGGTGGGGTTGTAGGAAAAGGTAAAGTCTTTAGAAATAAGAAAAACAAAATAAAATTATATATATATATATATATATATATATATATATATATATATATATCGCAATATGTATTCTTGTGTATTAATAAAGAACATAAGTCAAAATACAAATACAAGAATTATAATTGAATTTACAATTCAAAGCTTTTCGTTGCCTAACAGTACTAACATCATCAGGAATATTAAACAATTCCTGATGATGTTGGTACTGTTAGCCAACGAAAAGCTTTGAATTGTAAATTCAATTATAATTCATGTATTTATATTTTGACTTATGTTTTATATATATATATATATATATATATATATATATATATATATATATATATATATATATATTGTAAAACTTAGATGAATTATTTTTTCTTGTTGAATATGTATGGTAACATAAAATAATTTTCATAAACAAGAATATACGAATATTACTTCATTTTATTGTTCATTGAAGCTTTTCGCTAATTTACATTATTAGCATTTTCAAAATATATGAATCACTGTCCAGTTATGTGACCAGAGTAAGACTGGTCTTACTCTGGTCACATAACTGGACAGTGATTCATATATTTTGAAAATGCTAATAATGTAAATTAGCGAAAAGCTTCAATGAACAATAAAATGAAGTAATATTCGTATATTCTTGTTTATGAAAATTATTTTATGTTACCATATATATATATATATATATATATATATATATATATATATTGTAGAAAATGTTTCCGAAAACCGGTTTTATAGAAATAATTCATACCACCGCTAGAAACTAAACAAAATTACTTTTCACATTCAGTTTATTGGATTTTTAAAAAATCCAGTTTTTTTCAGCGATCTTCTAATCCTATAGATCTATAACTTGGAGTTTTTTTCTCACTCAAAACGAGACCTAACAAGTGGATTCCACTCATATTAGTAAATACATACAAGCTAACATAGATCGACATAGCAGATGCTGGA
This sequence comes from Prosapia bicincta, assembly GCA_036971475.1. NCBI lineage: Eukaryota > Metazoa > Arthropoda > Insecta > Hemiptera > Cercopidae > Prosapia > Prosapia bicincta. Next base: position 3,345,888 of record JBAIZL010000006.1, on the reverse strand, counting down.
GACTTGTTGCAGATTTCATCTACGAATATTTGCAGCGCCAGTGAACGAGTTTTAGAGATTAACTTTCACTGAAATGACTGAGGAAATCTTTTCTCATATTTAAATTATTCCGGTTTCATTTTCTACAAGTGACCAAATATCACTGAACGATTATACTCAAAATCTCACTAAACACTAGTTTATTTTACCAATACCTACAAGGTCGGCGCCCAAGTCACCTTTATCAATGACATATTAAAACACTAGAAGGTATGTTGCTCCAGAAGATAACTACACTATGGAAGTAATTACCAACCAGATAATATCATCTACAACAAAGACTAATAAGTCATTTTAGAAGTATATGAATTTCGAATAATTTATATTATATTTATTTTTATTAAATGTATCAATAATTAAGGTACTGTTTAATTTAGTTAGTTCATTTACATAATCCACTTTTACTGATAATATTTATAATTCTTCTTGCTTTATTAGGTAAATTTTATTCACAATTCATGTAATTTTTGAAAAATATTTTTCAAAATACAAAAATAATTCAACTAAAAAGGATACCAGCTTTTTTCCAAACAATGGTTAATATATAGATGGAAGTTTGAGAACGTATCTCATAAACTAAATTATATTGGTATAATCGAAACCATTTGAAACGGAAAAACGTCAGAATATGATATTACGTACAGATTAAATTATAGGAGAAACAAAAAAAAAAAAAATCTAAGCAAACCCTTTTTTTTAAATATTTGTCCAAAAACTTTTTACCACTTCGAACTAACACATTCTATATTTATATTTAAAGACCTGTTAAATTCACGAAGTACTCATTTTGTCTAAACACAAAAACAGATTTAAATATGAGGAATATGTGTGCAAATGATGTAAATGTTTACAAATGAGTATTTTTATTGAGAGCATTGGTTTTTCGTATAACTCACAAATAGCTAGTTTTTTCCCATTTCTAAGCTCAAAATATTTAAACTAAGACATGTGTACTTGGTTTACATTTGAGTGACAAATGTGTCCGTGATGATTGGCAAAACTTCACGTTTGTATTTAACAAATTAACTATTTGCAGAACTTTTATTGAAATGCGACACACATGAAGATGGCTTAGTGCGTTCCAAAACTTTATCTCAGTATGTTTTAAATGCAATTATCTGAAATATAAGAACGCCGAGACAAGATAAACTTGGAACCTAGAAATGTAAGTGTAAAACATAATACATAATAACAACTTAAAGCAACTGTGGCGTAAATGTTTATATTAATTAAAACAACCTCTCACCACAAATTCAACAAATTTTATTTTAACCTTATGTACATTTCGACTACAAAGTAATCATCTTCAGAGGTATTTTTACAAATAACAGTTATTTGTAAAAATACCTCTGAAGATGATTACTTTGTAGTCGAAATGTACATAAGGTTAAAATAAAATTTGTTGAATTTGTGGTGAGAGGTTGTTTTAATTAATATAATACATAATACAGAAAAACTTCTAACCACAAATAATAACATTATAACTTGGCGTACTCTTCTATTAGCAATTAGCCATTACCAGAGCCATTAAACAACATAATCAATGGGTTTGGAACATGCCTCTGAGGATAGCTACTAGATACCGTAATGTACATCAAGTTAAAATGAAAATATTTGTTAGAGGATGTTCTATAATAAATTAATTATTATTAAACCACAATAAATTACTGAAAATAATTAGTTAGTGTAAAACATGTACTGTAAAAGTAAAACATTCAAAACACTCTGTAGAAAAGGAACAAACCAATAATACAAGTAAACTACTTTCAAAACCATTGTATTTATGAACGTTTCAAGTAAAGAATGTATATGTTCATTGCCACGTTTAACAAACTCACCAAATATCTTACGGGCAACGGAAACAAAGTGTTGATGAATTTAAACAAAAGCTTAGTCATTTGAAATATTCCGCTGTTAGATTAGTCAGAAAGAAAGAATTTCATAACATAAATTAAATAAATCCAAGGTTTATTTACGGAACAGTGAATTAAATTAGGCAAAATATTTTAAAAATAACCACAGTTACAAAAAACCCGAGGAAAACTCAACAATTTTACTGTACTTAGCTACAGGCAGATTATGTCGAAAATATAACATCTGTGTGTGAGTGTGTGTGTGTGTGTGTGTGTGTGTGTGTGTGTGTGTGTGTGTGTGTGTATGTGTGAGTGTGTGTGTGTGTGTGTGTAAATATGTTTGTGTTTGTGTGTTAGGTGGGTGCGTGAGTGTGTGTGTGCGTGTGTGTGCGTGCGCGTATGTGTGTGTCCTGACGTTCTAAGAAGTAAATAAAAAATAACTCCACATGAACAAAAAAAAAATATACTTTATTGTCATAAGCGTTTCATTGACTTACGCTATCATCATCAGTATACTACTACAAATTTACAACTGAACTAGTTTAGTTGCAGTTGTAAATTTGTAGTCGTGTCACATGATGACGATTTCATAAGTAATTGAAACGCCTATTACAATAAAGCATATTGTTTTGTGAGTTCTTGTGCAATTATTTATAACGTTAACTCACAAGTCAGCTCAATTATTACTCATAGTTCTACGAAATGTTGACTGAGCATTATTAGAAAGATTAAAATAACCCTTGGTCTGAATTTTGTAAAACGTGTTTATCCTAATCCATGATTTTGAAACCAGTCTATTAGATAAAGCAGTATCACGGACAATAGACAATTAAATTTAGAAAACAATAGGACTTTTTAAATTTAGGACGAGTTAAATTTTAATGTCAATTTCATATGATTTTTGGTGGCTATAATTTCTAGATTTTTTCATGATCAAACTCTGAATTTTTGTACATTTTAAAATATTTATCTTAAAATACTATACCCACTTTCTATTACCCAGTAATACCCGAAGAATTTCTTTTTAATCATCTGAAAGTATGATTTTATTTTAAATGTTCTGAAGCTCAATTTTATTTTAAATGTAAGAAAAATTATAGTTTTCAAATAAGCTATGTATATAATATATGTATTAAATATGGAGATACGTTTTTATTTTGTAATACTGTTAATGAATAAAAATAATTCGAATACAAGAATAGTTTTAATTTATATATTATTCAAAGATTATCGTCGATAAAATAAGTATTATCATCTTCAGGAAAACAATTATATCATTGTTTTTCCTGAGGATGATAATATTTATTTTACTTGCAAATAATATATAATGTTAAACTATTCTTGTACTTGAAATAATTTTATTCTTTAATTATATATATATATATATATATATATATATATATATATATATATATTATATAATAATAAAGATGATTATTTTTTCTTGATTTATTATAATTATTTAATAACTTCAAAGTTTTTCATAATCAAGATGTGTATTTCATTCAAGATTTACAAATTTGCTGAAGCTTTTCGCTGGTGTACAGTTCCAGCATTCTCAAAGTCTACTATCATGATTTATAAAACTATTCAAACACTACTCTATTTGATTGCACTATGTACATAAACCACTGATAACTTTATCCCTTTAATCTATTTGTTTGACATTAAATGAACAATCTGTTTAATAAAATCTTAAATTCTATTCAAAACATGAAAAATTGTGTTGTGTTTAGATTTAAGTTGGGACTGTTCTTTAATGAGTATGTTATTTAATTTATATTTGTAGATATATAGGTTTTCCACAACATTCATTTTCAAACCTTTATTAATATGTTTGATTAAATTCATAGTTTGTATGGAAAACTATGGTTATTTGTAATACAATGAGTATCCATATTCGATTTATGTATATCTGGTTTTATATAAGCATTGAGATGTTCCTTGTAGCGATCCTTTATTTTCTTTTTCGTTTGACCTACATAATTTTTATTGCAATCTTGGCAATTTATACTATATATCCCACTTAAATCCAATTTACTAATGTAATTACTTTGATTCAAAATAAGATTATTGATTGTATTGTTTGTATAAAACGCAAATTTAATATTAGTATTTTTGAACAAGTTTTTAAGTGATTTAATTTCATAACCCATGTAAATAAATTTAGTTCATTTTGTTTCATTTTTTACTTATAATTTGTCTGTTATAATTTAGTATTTTATTCTGAACGTTACTATTCAATTTGTCTATAGTCTTCCTTTTATAACCGTTTACTGAAGCTAATTGATATATTATATTTAATTCATTTTGTCTATTTTGTTTATTTAATGGTATTTTATACATCCTATACAATAGGTTGTAAAAGCATGTCTTCTTTTGATGATATGGATGATTGGAATGGTTTGGTATAATATTATCAGTAATCATGGGTTTTCTATATATTGCATAATCCAATTTGTCAATCCGGTTATATATATTGTAATATCAAGGTAATTAAGTGTGTTGTTACATTCAATTACGTGGGAAAATTTTATATTGTGATGCAAGTTGTTTATTTCTTTAATTAATTAATCTAAATTTATGCCATTATTTGTAGAAATATAAATTCCGTCATCTACATATCTGTACCAAATTCCATTTTTGTCATATTTATTTATGATTTCAATTATGTCATTGTCTAAATTTTGTAAAAATATTTCAGAGATTATAGATGATAATGGAGAACCCATTACAAAACCATCTATTTGCTTATATATTATTTGATTATATGTTAAATAATTTTGTTCTAATACTATTTTTACGGTATTTATTATTTCATGAATTTCTTCTTTGTCTTTTAAATTTAAATTTAATTTATCCTGTATTATTTTATATGTGTCCTTCAATGGTATGTTAGTGTACATATTTTTAAAATCTAAAGAAATTATCTAAATATATATATAAGAAATTGTCATTATCTTTCTAGATTAAACCTATTATATTTTTGTATTTGATCAGTAGCAATTAAAATTTTATTTTATATTTGTTTTTAAATCGAAAATAAATATTGTTAGTCTCATTGCTCACAAAGGCTTATTCGTCGCCATTAAGCTCAGTCATTGCATTGAATGGCGCCCCTTGTGCACGCAATATTCACATCACAGCCCGCAATAATTAATGAATGAAAGATGATGCTAAGCGACAGTAAACTTTAATGACTGTCGGAAGTGAATGTGTTAAGCCAGAAGCTTATACTCTCCTTATCTACCACACAAGTCTAACTGTGCTCGAGAGCCTGTAATCAAATCGTTCCTTTTTCTTTATTTCTATTTTTCATTGTCTATCTTTTTTTTTAGAATTTTGTTATTTTTCTCTCAATCTTTCTCCCTTTTCTTTCTCTCCTGTTCTTCTCCCTATGTAACTATAACTGTTTCGTTTTCTTCATGTAAATCTTCTGTAAATTAAACAATAATTCAGTTAGATTATATAGATTTCAGCGAGTTTAGAAATTAGAGATTTATATTTTATCTTATTACTAAACATATACCTTTACAAAGCTTTATATAAACTCTTTAGGAAAACCTCAAAAATAATTTCTTTCTATAGACTTTGAGAAAACAATAAAAATTATTTCAAAGACATGGAAATTAATACCAAGGGAGAAGAAATTCAAGTATAATGATTCGAAGAAAAACATCGACATACGAAGCAGGGACTAACAATAGTGAACCTAATTCATAAACATAAAACAGATATGTGGGGAAGAGTATAGTAATTTCTGATTGGCCAGGATAAATATTTTAAAATAAAATAAATAAAATATTTTATGACTTAGGGAAGAGAGAGAAAATGATAGAAGATAAAACGGTTTTCATTAGGTAAAAAAATTTAGTATAAACTATTTTAAAAAAAAGTGAAAGTAGAGATACACGTGTATCTATATGTAACAGGTATTGGCAATATTTTGGGCAGATGCATATGTTTTTTGTTCGTTAATTTTTATAATTAATTTCTTGAATTTTCAGTTTTTCTCTATATTAGAGTCTATACATTACTTGTATTAATTTTTAATCATTAATTGTTTTTAGTCAGTTTTCGTATGAAAAGGAATTTTCAAAAAGGTATTTATACTATATTGTTTACATGTTAGCAGTAACTCAAGCAAAATATTTGGTTCAACTACCTTCAGTGTCTGTGTTGAGTATTGTGTCGCTGCTCTGACTCAATAGAAAAACAGAGGAAACTGTGAAAGAATAATATAATTTCTTATATCTTTATGATTAAGAATAAGATCTAAGAAGCAATAGCAGATAATATTTTATAACAATGATAAACGTTATACTTGGAACTTTACGGACAGTGCACATCGTTTTAGCAATCTCTACACTATAGGTACATATTGGTATTATACAAGCCTCAGATGAACCACATATACTTGGCTTACATTTTTATGAAAGAAGTGATTATACATTTCTTTCAGGCGAGACAATTACTCTAAATGTAAAACTCTAGATAAACCATTAATTTATAAAACTTGATTTTACTAAACTGATTTACCTCTTTTCGTGTTTTACTAAAAGCATGGTGTCTGAACTAAGTAAATATTGAAATAAAACGTTTGGATTAAATTTGAGCAGCTTCAACTGAACTTGAATTAATGCAGCTGTTTAAAATATAAATAATTTAAAATATTAAATGAAAAAAAATCTTTAAATTATTTTCAAAACATCTTAACAAAATTATTATTATTTTGAAAACTGCTAAAATTAAATCTTATATGAATTAATAACTGAATTAAATAGAACCATCTAAGCATAACATTACGACAATCACGTATTTTACTGCAATTACTATGATAAAATATTAATTTTACTATAGTAGAATATTATTTTATTTTACTCCAACTATTTTATGCACATTTCAATTATATGTTAAACATCTTCAAATGTACTGATACCATGACATGAGGCAAAGTTCCACAAACAAAGAGACCCACATGTAAACACACACACACACACACACACACACACACACACACACACACACACACACACACACACACACACACACACACACACACACACAAGAAATAGAAACACACGGCAATGACACGGTCTTTTTAAAAATACAGTAAGCCATTTTATTCTTAAATAATTACTTACTAAAACTCGATAGACTTGCTGTAGTAGTCTTTTAAATTTTAGACATTCTTTTTTAATTTATTGATCTAAAAGTTACAAAATTAGAAGACATTTTCGCATCACACAAAACTCCTTATAATGGCAGCAATGAGAGTAGGTCATTTAAAAAATACAGTAATCCCTTTTATTCTGAAATAATTACTTACTAAAACTCGATAGACTTGCTGTAGTAGTCTTTTAAATTTTAGACATTCTTTTTTAATTTATTGATCTAAAAGTTACAAAATTAGAAGACATTTTCGCATCACACAAAACTCCTTATAATGGCAGCAATGACGGTAGGTCATTTAAAAAATACAGTAATCCCTTTTATTCTGAAATAATTACTAAAAAACGTGGTAGATTTGCTGTAGTAGTCTCTTCAACTTTGACATTATTTTCTAATTTATTGATTTAAATGTTACAGATTCAGATTTCACCCTAATATGTTACAATGATACTGACAGTGACATTGATAAGTTTTTTTAAAACACAATAGGCCGTTTTATTCTTAAATACTTACTTACAAATACTTGCATAGATTTGCTGTAGACGTTTCTTCAACTTTAGACATTCTTTTATATTTTATTGCTTTAAATGTTACAGAATCAGAGATTCTCGTGTTAGAATCTGTGATATTTAAATCAATAAACCAGAAAAGAATGTCTAAAGTTGAAGAAACATCTACAGCAAATCTAATCATATATTACTAAGTAACTATTTAGGAATAAAAGGTTTTACTGTATTTTAAAAAGAGTTTTACCACGGTCCCTGTCAGTATCATTGTAATGTATTAGGGTGTATTCTGAATCTGTAACATATAAATCAATAAATTAGAAAATAATGTCAAAGTTGGAAAGACTACTACAGCAAATATATCAAGTTTTAACTAAGTAATTATTTAAGAATAAAATTGTTAACTCTATTTTTAAAAAGACGTCGTCACTGTTTGTGTCATTGCCGCGTGTTTCTTTGTCTTCTGATTCTATAACACTTAAATCAATAATTAGATAACAATGTCGAATGTTGCAGAAACATTTACAGTAGATCTAATCAAAGGTTATTAATAAAGTATTAAAGAATACTTAGTATTTAAGAGTTGAGGCTTAGCTTCGTAAAAAAAGTTTCGAAAATCGTCAGCAAGTAAGCTCCAAAGTATTCATTGAGTGATTTATTAATTAAATAAAACTTAAGAATAAACTGCTCATTGTGTTTTCAAAAAAAACATACCTTTATCCCTGTCCATATTGATTCTTCTTCGAATTAATTTTATCTTTTGTGATTCTATAACATTTAAATCAGTAAATTCGAAAAAGAGGTCTAAAGTTGAAGAATCGCCCACAGTAAATCTAACCAAGAACTAGTAATTTATTATATAGTAAATGGGCTTACTGTATTTTCAAGAAGATATATTCTAAGAAACATCTACAGCAAATTTATTCAAATAATAGTAAGTAATTATATAAGAATAATTATTATAATCTAAGATCTATAATCTTATGATCTAAGAGTCGTTACGCCGGCTCTTAGATCTATCAGGAATGGTTTTAATAGAAAGACAAAGCGTGTTTGGAACTTTTCATAATCGATGAAGACGTGAAATTGAAACCACAAAATAGATAAACAATTCATTAAAAGTGTTTTTCAGTAAAACTTATATATTTTTAAAAATTTTTTAAAATGTGTACGGTTCACTTCCATTTGATATCATTTGTAATTTTTCATAAAATATAATTAAAATGAATTTATTTTGCCCCATATCGTTAAAGTAAATATAGCTTTTTGTTGATTTATGGAAAAATAAAACTGGCCTCCAGTGGTTTGTTTGCAGCGCTGGGATAAGTTCATTAATATTTATTTAAAGGCTTTAAGAATAAGTTGAAAAATATTTATTTGAAGTGTTAGAGCACCCATCGCCTGTTCAGACGTAGGCTATGCTTCCACTAAGCAAGCGTCCATTGCATAGGGATTGAATAGACCCTCTCTTTAATATTTGTCAACATAAAAAATAGTGGTTTAAGATCGGTTTTCCCCTTGGTAGGCAAAATAAATTCCTTACCAGGTTATTACCTCATCTCAAGGCTTTCTTTATTAGGTATATCTTTCGTCATACTTCTATAGTTTAAGTATGTCAGTTATAATTTAGGGTTTTGTTAAAACCTTCTGTTTCTTATTATTCTTTTATTCTTACTAATTTCCTTTTATATTCGTTGTTTTTATTCAATGTTTATTAATTGTTTTGATTAATTATAATTGCTTAGAAACATTATATGAATATGTATATACATATGTAGTACATATACTATACGTATACATATACATGCTATGTATATGCATTTGTGTATGTATATGTATATGTATATGTATATGTATATGTATATGTATATGTATATGTATATGTATATGTATATGTATATGTATATGCATATGCATATGCATATGCATATGCATATGCATATGCATATGCATATGCATATGTATATGTATATGTATATGTATATGTATATGTATATGTATATGTATATGTATATGTATATGTATATGTATATGTATATGTATATGTATATGTATATGTATATGTATATGTATATGTATATGTATATGTATATGTATATGTATATGTATATGATGTATATGTATATGTATATGTATATGTATATGTATATGTATATGTATATGTATATGTATATGTATATGAATATGTATATGTATATGTATATGTATATGTATATGTATATGTATATGTATATGTATATGTATATGTATATGTATATGTATATGTATATGTATATGTATATGTATATGTATATGTATATGTATATGTATATGTATATGTATATGTATATGTATATGTATATGTATATGTATATGTATATGTATATGTATATGTATATGTATATGTATATGTATATGTATATGTATATGTATATGTATATGTATATGTATATGTATATGTATATGTATATGTATATGTATATGTATATGTATATGTATATGTATATGTATATGTATATGTATATGTATATGTAAATGTATATGTATATGTATATGTATATGTATATGTATATGTATATGTATATGTATATGTATATGTATATGTATATGTATATGTATATGTATATGTATATGTATATGTATATGTATATGTATATGTATATGTATATGTATATGTATATGTATATGTATATGTATATGTATATGTATATGTATATGTATATGTATATGTATATGTATATGTATATGTATATGTATATGTATATGTGTATGTGTATGTGTATGCGTATGTATATGTTTATGTATATCTATATCTATATCGATATCTATATGTAAATTTATCTTTATGTGCATGTACATAAAAATGTTCTAGAAATTCCATTAGGAAAGTTTACAACAATTTAAAATAAATTGTATGAGATACCTCAACAAGTTAGGAAAAAACATCTAATGATGAACAAAACTAACAAGAAATTAGTGAAAGATAATATCAGGTTGAAACTGGATTTAGTCGGTCCACTATTAAGTAGTTGTCCTTCAATTCTTGAAATTGTGAAATTTCTCTACAAAGCTGAAACTATTTATCATTATAATGATAATAAAATTTAAATATCTGGTTTTTTAGGCAATACCTTAACAAATGTTTTACAATAAAAGAATATGTGATTGTCGTAGTTTTGAAGGTGAACTAATACACGAAATAGCTTTAAAATGGATAATTGTTGGTTAATGCCCTCTTACGTCCATTATAAAGTCAATAAAACTAGATGATTGTTATACGATTCATACGAACATTAATTTGTCATTAATTTGCATTGCTTGTATCTTGTAAATACTGCA
>JBAIZL010000006.1:3305000-3330000 GCA_036971475.1 Prosapia bicincta | reverse complement strand
AATCAAATGCTATGATGTTATATCCAAACATGACAAACTTAATATATTAATAATTTAAAATGTTTTTAACTACTATATCATTTAGAACCTCGCTAGTTTGCTAAAAGTATCACAAGGTAAGACGTTTAGAATCAGACGAGCATTTATATAGACTGCTTCTATTTTAGCGGCGCCAGCTGAATTAGGTCACTTAATTCGATTTCATCAGTCTGAATTTATTTTTAATTATAGCTGTAGTTTATATACTGATGCTTCGTTTCAGTACAGGGTACACATGGATTTTATTTGATTCAATTTACGGTGTAATTGATCTTGCGTCAGCTGATGCCGTCAGAGACCCGCTGCGCTCTCGGAATAGCTACTCTCCCCGCCGCGTCGTCCATTGTTGCCTCTGACAGTAACAACTCAATCCCCTGCGGCGTCAATCAAACGTCTCAACGCGCATGAGCGACCACCTGCAGTTCACTTCCGCTAATCTCTCGCATGGTAATGAGCCTACACATGGATAAATGTGTCCTAGAATATGCTAGTAGTTTTTGCAACCGTTCCTGGCGGAACGTAGGATATCGTGTGCGTCACAAGTGAAGGAACTTGTCTTCCAAGTGATGTAAACAAGGGAATTATGAAGATTCATGTATGGTGAATTTTCTCATGTTGGAAATGTAAATTCAATAAAGACAGTTTCTTTTAACGACAATTCATTCACCAAATGGACAATATTTGTCTCGCTAGTTGAGATTCAATGGAAAGTCACTCTATACATAATTAAAAATGGTTCTTCTTCAAATCCTTCTATCAGTTCACACTCTTCGTTTATAAATCTTTTTAACGATTTTCAATCGTTAATAAAACACTTTTTATTCATCCACTCAAGTTCAAAAACATTTGTTTAAACCTATAGCAAAGGACACTTTGTGTTAATACGGTGTTTTCAAATATCAATTCAATAATTAAATTTAATGAACTAATTTTAGTTTTGTATGGGAGATGATCTTTTCACAAAAGGGGCAAGGTATGCAACATAAGTATTTCGTCCCATTTGGCTTAAAATAAATGATAACAATGATTTCATAAAACTGCTCATTTTATGTTATATGGTAGAACAGCTGTTTTAACGAGCAGGTTATGTTAATTTATTTATGTTAATTGTAATTATTTAATAAAAAGTAACTAAAATAAAATTTTTCTTTGCGAACCTAAGTAGGAATTGACTTTAAAAAAAAGTTTGTTCATATTACTCCTTCAATAATAAGTCTAATGTGTAGTTTATAAAACCGTCATTTATTTAAAGCATTGTTTTCCACCGGTATTCTACGCCTTTGGAGTAGGCAAAAATATATAGGGATTCACGTTTGCTAAAGTTTACAAAAAGAAAAGGAAGTCAACCCGGTATATTTTTTCGTCTAATTTACATTTATTCAGTATAATGTACGAATAATCACGAATCGCTAGCGATGCTTTCTGATATATTTATCAAAGCTTAAACCAGGCACCACTGAACTCTTCTAATGCAATTTTATTTATAAGAGCATAATTAATGGAAATACGCTTAACTTGTACCAACAACTGTGAAGAAATGTGATTGTAATTGTATGATGTAGGTTTGATGATTTAGTTGAGTTAACGTACATAGTTTGTTCAAAGAAGATTAACAAGAAAATCTCCTCCAATATTTAAATAAAATATTAAATAAAACGAATGGCATTTGTTAAGAACACCCTTGAAATCCTTAAACAGTTGTGCAGTTGAATTTTTGTTGAACTGTTTTATTTACATCGCTACAATGCTTCTCCTTGAGGACACCAAGAGGGGAGAAAGCCTGTAAACACCCAGATAATGCAGAAAATATTTTTGAATTCCTCTATCCCTGTAATATTATTGTTAATAGGTTTACCAATGCTATATGCTAAACTCACTCACTTCTGGGAGTTGTAAAGATGCAGTTTTGTATGCTTTACATAGTTGTTTATAAATTACCAAACACAACAATAATTCTCAAAACAAATAATGGCAATGACATAACCTTCAATTTCGAAATATTGTCAAGGTTCAATATTAAATTGCTAATACCAGAGAGTGCTGAGATTCAGCGTCAATATTTAACAGAAGGGTGGAAACTTTACAAGTGGTTTCATCCCTGACGTACTGCATTCTTTGCATTTATAAAAAGCGGAAAAAGGGCATAACTGCTCTCCATGACTGTCATAAGTTAGTATGTAGTGAACATATGATCAAAATGCGTGTAGAATTATAGATGAAATAACAACTATCCGTGTCTTTCCATGCTGGCTAGATTTTCGTCTGTATGTTATTTGAAATTACGTTTTATTGATTGCAAACTACAATATTTCTTTTTAAGTCTTCTTTTTTTTATTTTTTAAAAGTTGGTTCAATTTAAAAATTCAAATTTTAGTACTTGCAAAACGTTTGTGTAGTTTATTTTTTTTTAACTTTCTCAAAATGACTCACGGGTACCAACCACACCAAGCAATTAGAGTACCAACTATTGCTTCAAAAGATATAATATCTCCGAATGCTAACAATGCCAAACTATTCGGCAAAACAAATGCACAGCAAATGCTAAAGATGTATCGCAAAGTTGTAAACACTATGAAGAAGAGAAAGGGCGAACACGTGGTAATGTTACAGTAATGTTACTGATGATCTTAATTCAGAAGGAAATGATGTAGTAGAGTAGCGATTACAGTAAGTAAAAACCTGATTCCTTGTTTAAGTACAACATCTGAATACTGCCGGATGTTAGAATATCAAATTATTTTGGGTTTTGGTTTACAGAATCAGATTAGCCATGACGATAACCAGTCTCTTGTAGGGGAAGGGACGTGAAGAAGGATGACAAGGCGAGAATTAGTGACGCCTCATAGAAAAACGAAGACCACGACTGAATTAGTAACGGTTTATTGAAGAATGACAACCGGGTGAGAGTTAATGACAGCTAAAAGAAGAAGCATGTCATGGCTAGAATTAGTGACCACCCACAAAAAAAGGAAGATCATGTGTGAGTTAGTATCGAGTTATGGGAAAAAGACAACATGGCGAGAATTAGTGGCAGCTAATAGAAATATCATGTCAGAGTGACAAATAGTAAAGTGTGTAGAAGAGAACAAGGCGAGAATTAGTGACAACTTTTAAAAGAATGAGGACAAAATGGAAATTAGTATCGGCTTGTAGAAGATCTTGTAAAAGACAAGGTTGGAAGAGAATTATAAACGTCCTATAAAAGAAAGGAGGACACAAAGTTGAGAATTAGTGGAGAAAAAAGACAGGGTTTTGAATTAGTGACGGCTTATAAAAAGGAGACAGTAAAGTGAGGATTAGCAACAGCTAATAGAAGAAGCATGTTGGAGCGACAATTAGTGACGGGTATAGAAGAAGAACGACAAGGCAAGAATTAGGGACAGGTTATAAAACAACGACGAGGAGTTGAAAATTGAACATTAGTGTCTAGTATGGTAAAAGAAAGAAAAAGTTTTCAATTCCATACATCCTATAGAAGAAAGACAACAATTTGAGAATTAGTGACAGATAACAAAGGAGTATAACAGGAGAACAATTAAGTATAGGCGAAGAGTTATTAACGGCTTACAGAAATACCATGACGAGGTGAGAATTATTAACCGATATATAAGAGAGACGACAATTAGTGACCGCATATAGAAGAATGATAACAAGGTGAATATTAGTGTCGGGTTGTAGAAGAAAGAAAATAGTGTGGGCATAGAATAAAGAACATGGTAGAAATTAGGTAAGTCCTATAGAAGAGAAACAGTAAAACGAAAATTATTAATAACCTATTGCAAACCCATAACAAGATGAAAATCAGTTTCAGCTTGTAGAAGAAAAATACAGGGTGTTAAATAGTGATGAACTGTAGAAATAGAAGACAATGTGGGAATTAGTGAAAGCCTTTAGAAGAACGTCAATAATTAGTGATGTCAAAAACTAAACCATTTCTATAAAGTGACTTTTTGCTGACATTCCTGCCTTGTTTCTCCTTGAGGCATAAAGAACAACAATAGCATGACGAACGTCTAGAAATACCCAGACCAATCAGAAACTATTTTTAAATTTCCCTTACCGTATAACATGATTGTCGATTATAACAATTTCTATTTTACCGTATTTCTAGATTAATTTCAAAATTGTTTATAAAGTAGTAAAATGTAAAGGAGAGACAATGTTATAGGTGTCGCGTCAGATGTGACCAGCGACACTTGTGCCCAGCCACATTTGTGACCACATTGGTTCAAGGGGTGGGGGGAAGATACACTGGGAATCCCAGCCCTCACCCTGACACGCTGCTAAGCCGAATGCCCCAGTCACTTGACACTTTCTCTTGGCAGTCTTGGTGTTAATTAGTATTCCTGGTTGAATTAGTATTCCTATTGAACTATGGAACTACCACAACAGACGTCATAGAACAACTAATGCTGTTGAGGGATGGAACAACAGACTAAACAACACCCTTCGGAAAACAAATCCTAGAATCAAAGAATTGATTAGCTGTTTGAAATCTGAAGCGGAAAATGCAGCCCGCGCATACATGACGCTAAGTTGAACCTTGGAGGGAAGAGGAGAAAATCCACTTATATAAGACTGGACGAGGGCATTAACAAAACATTCAAGACTTATGAACAAAATGGTGACATAAGAACATTTCTTTTAACTATGTCCTACTTACAAAAATTAGACTGAGCAATTAAAATACAAAAAAAAGAAATTGACATGTTAAACTATGATATAAAAAAACAAATATAAAAATTACGAAGCTTATAGCTGATTTTAAACACGCCTAAATGATAGAAAACTGACTTGTGTTTCTAAGTAATGGTGCAACTTGTTTTCTATCACTTAGCCAGTCCAAAGTCTGGGCAAAGTGTGATGGGAATCAGAAAGACTATAATCATACCTAATGCAGGAAATAATGTGGGTCTCCCAATCCATGGTATATTTGGGGTAGCTTGGTCACAACTGTCGCATAATTCATCATGGTCACAAGTGTCGCTGGGCACATCTGTCGTATATTTATTTTATATACTTTAAAAAATTTTATATAAATTTTTACAAAACATAACAATAATTATATTATCAACATAATACATAATACAACCACATTAAAATGACCTATTTGACACATAATTTAAACAATCCTTTAATCACGTAAGCATCCAAGTAGAACAAGAAGATTAACAGTGCTTTACATATGGTAATGAAATGTCATAACACATTAATTACACTGATTCATGGTAATAGGGAGGTTAGGTCAGTCTCATCAATTCTTAAGGTTGTTGTACTCTGAAACAATAAACTTGTAATTAATTTTATATTCAATTTAAAATTGATTTGACCTACTTTGAAGCATAATTAAATCCTTGCAGTTGCTCTACCTTGACTATTTCGGCGACAGGTGACAATTGCAAATATTAACGGCAAATGTTAAACGTGCGTGATTAAGATTCAGTGACAAGTACGTTTAAGTTCAGTTCCTCAAGGCCGAATGTATTTTGCTCTCCGCTGACGCTATATGCTGCAGGATGAAAATAGGCAACAAGGTTTAGAAAAGCCTCGTCAGTAACGGAACATAAAAAATGTATTTATATCTGCACCAGAAATTACGGATATTGCCAACATTATGTCTTATCTGAAAAATATAGCTTCTTTCAATTTTCCATTGTACTTTATTTACAGGATATTATTAATAAATAATACAAACAAAAAACCTCTATATACTAACTATTTTTGTTCTCTTCTTATGTACATTTCGGTTACAAAGTAACCACCTTCAGAGACATGTTATGGAATGTACCTACGCTTACCAGGAGTAAGGGTAGTATGTACCGGTTAACACCAGGAGTATTGGATGGATTGCACATGCTTTCACTAGAAGTAGGGAATGTATTCTACCTGCTGTCACCAGGAGTAAGAGTGGAATGACCCTGCTGCCACCAAGAGTAGGGGTAGAATGAACATGTCACAGTAGTAGGGAATGAAATGTACATACGGTCATCAGGGATACGGGATGGAATGTACCTGCTGTCACCAGGAGTAAGGGTGGAAGAACCCTGCTGCCACCAGGAGTAGGGATAGAATGAACATGTAGTCACAGTCGTGGGCAATGAAATGTAGATACGGTCATCAAGAATACGGGATGGAATGTACCTGCTGCCATCAGGAGTAGGGGTAGAATGAACATGTCGCCACAGTAGGAGGCAATGAAATGTACATACTGTCATCAAGAATACGGGATGGAATGTATCTGCTGCCACCAGGAGTAGGGGTGGAATGAATATGTTGTCCCAGTAGTGGGCAATGAAATGTACATACGGTCATCTGGAATACGGAATGCAATCTACCTGCTATCACTAAGAGAAGGGATGGGATGTACCTGTTGTCACCGGGACAAGGGGATGAAATGTACCTACGGTCACCGGGAGTAGGGATGGAATGTACCTACGGTCACCGGGAGTAGGGGTGGAATGTACCTACGGTCACCAGGAAAAGGAGATGAATTGTAGCTATGGTCGCCAGAGTTAGGGGTTGATATGTACCTACTGTCTTTAGGACTAGGGTGGAATTTAACTGCTGTCACAGGAATATTGACACGTCTCTGAGGATGGTTACTTGGTAACCGAAATGTACATAAGACTAGGATAAAAGAATTTTAGGTTAGAGGTAATTTGTTTGTATTATTTATTAATAATAAACCACAGCAAATGGTTACAAATAATTAGTGAATATTATTGATATGTTTACTTTGAATATAATTCATACTGTTGTAGGATAAAGACATTTTCCAATCACAGATAATTGTTTAATCATTCTAATTTAATCAACTCTATATTTTTATAATGTTCATCTGTAATCAAAGAATAATTCTAATCATTAGGACCAAATCTTAATACTTTATTTCAGATATAAGTAACTTAAAGTTTAGTATGACTTATGCAATTCGTTTAAAATATTCAGCTTTGTAGGTGTTTCACTTTAAATGTAAGTAAAGAGCCTATAGCACATGTCAACTTTTTTAAAGCAACAGCTAGAAAGCAGTTGGATCCAAAGTACTACTAAAACGGCTTCTCAAAAACTTTGAGTAAATAAAAGTATATATGTGCTGGACCGTTGCCCAAATACAGTAAGGTGATCTTAGTCTGAGCAGCCTTTCTTTGGAAAGAGGAACAAAAGTCAGCCACAAATAATCTGGATCCACGATATTAGAAATAAACATTCAGACTATCACAGTTAGAAAACCTTCAACATGGGAAGTATTGGGGTATATTTAAATTCTTTAAGAGCCTCTTTCACTAGCCAATCTTAAAATAAGACCATTTTCTTACCACCACGAAAATATCTTCTCTCAACTGTTAACTGGTGAATGAGGATCTTGATAAATCAATATATTAAATTAAAAGATTTCATCTATTTGTTTTATAAATATTTCGGTTTGTGAAATGAATGTTGATTAAAACATATTTATTATACACCATATATATTATACATTATATATATAATGTTTTCCCTTTACATGTAATGAAAATATTATACACGTACCTACTTGGTAATATAATGCCCAAGTCACCACTCTCTTATACATATTTTTTTCACACAGGTTGCGGTTGTTGAAATTCTCCTAAACTCAGTCACTACAGAATCAAAATATGCCAGTTCAAAAAATTTTATTTAACTTAAATTTGTATTAAATTAAACTTTTTTTATCAGGTTTTCTTATTTCCCCTACGTCGATAAAACATTCTATTATATAACTGTAAATATAGTTTTTATTTTCTTCTTGCTATTACTTTTTTAATAAATATATATTTTTCAACACGAAATTACCAAATATGCCAAAACATTTTTTTAAACAATAATAGGGAATCTTCTCTAATAAATATTACTAAAATTTAAATAAAGAAGTCTTGCATTCAGAGCTGTTTACACATTAGGCTCATACCCATTTAAACTTTAAATAGTATTTAAATTTATTTCCATTGGTGTTTTTTTAATCTGTTTTGAAAGCAGTATCTAATTTGTTTTAATTAATTGAGGCGTTTTATTCGACTGTTTAATTATCGGTCCTAACAATAAAATCACACCTTTTTGCAACAGAACAGGTAGACACACCTGACAATTCGATGTAATGAAATGTGCTCGTGCTGTGAGAGTGTTGGCTCAGGTGCTGCGCACTACAAGGTATATTGGTACAATGGAATCGAAAGTTTTAAAATCATCCGATAGAATGCATCACTTGTCAGAAGTCAATGGTAGTAAATTAAAATCCACTAAGCCCTGCTTACATAGTGGTTACTTACTTGGAATGTGCCAGCTCAAACCAAACAATGTTAAGCTTTGTTTACTCCGTAACGAAAATAAAATCACATTAAAAGTGACCTTTAATTTCACTTAAACTGATTTTAACAAATCGAACAAAATCTTTTATAGATAAAATAGCAGTCATCTTTACCAATTTCTCACAACTCTTATCAGGCCTAAAAATGGTAAAAAATTTCCGTTAAACAAATTTATATTCCCCTATTTAGCAGCCTGCATTATATTGTATTTATTTAACGTAATTTACTATTATATCAAATAACTATTTTGTCCTTCGTATTTTTTCTAGTGTGCAATTTATTAAACCATTTGATAGAACTTACTGACTAAAAATTACTTGTTTATTTATTTTCGCTAATAATTAATACACACAACCTCAAACTGCAAATCTACAAATTTGTAGACGTATTCTAGTCTTATGTACATTGCTCTTACAAATGTCATCCTCGAGGCATGGCAATACATTAGGACGATAGATGTATTGTCACGTCTCTGAGGATGGTTACTTTGTAACCGAAATATACATAAAGCTACAATAAAAATATTTATGGTTAAAGGTTTTTTGTATTATTTATTAACAACAAATCACAGTGAGTTATTCCAAGTAATTAGTGGTTTTTTCGTTGCTAATAGAAATGTAAATTGTTACTGCATTAATTTTGTATAAAGGGGTAATTTTACTGAATTTGATATTTTGTTATTCCAACAAGATGCTTCATTGGTCATAAAAAGTTTTAAACTAATAACCATTCTAAACACAAAAAATATACACAACTCCCAAATATACAACTTTAATTTCATACGCATTTCAATGACATTATGACATCATTATCAGTGATGCTCCAGAAACATATAATTTTAATCAAAGAAATGGGGCATAACCTATAATATTTTTATATTATATTAAAAATAAAAAATGTATAGATTGTGTTATCTTGAATAAAAGGGATATGTTTGTGGAGCATCACTGATAATGATGGAATAATGTCTTAGAAACGCGTATAAAATTACAGTTGTATAAATATGAGTTGTGTATATTTTTTGTGTTTATAGCCTTAACTCACAAGCCAACACGATTATTGTTTATACTAATCATTCGTTTAAATAAAAATGATTCACTTCTGATTTTGAAGGAAACAAGCTCTCTATTGTATTAAAGATAGTTTTTTTTTTTTTTTTTTTTTTTTTAATAAATAAAACCTCTAAACCACAAATAACATTTATTTAAACCTTATGTACATTTCGATTGCTCAGCAATCATCTTCAGAGGTATAATACCTCTGAAGATGATTGCTGAGCAATCGAAATGTACATAAGGTTTAAATAAATGTTATTTGTGGTTTAGAGGTTTTATTTATTTAAAAATAAACATTACGCCACAGTTGCTTCATACAGTTATAAAGATACAGTGTTTAGACATTTTTTATATTTGTTTTTTTTTTAAAACGATCAAGTATTACTTTTATTTCCTAAGAAACATGGGAAAGGACCTTGAAGGTTTAAAAGTAGACATAGATCCTCTTGAGACAGGATATAGACGAGATACAATGGGAGTGTATGTGTAAGATTGTTTACCTACTCTCTTTCGGCGCCATAAAGAGTTATCTACCAGGTGCATACTTCTCTCAAGAAAATATTTAAACAGGATGGATGCAGAAAGACACGGCTAAGGGAATGGCATTATATCTAGTAGTGGGAATGGGGGAAATAATTAAGCGAAGAATGGTTGCATAACCTGCAGGGGATCTCCTCCCACATGGGGTATAAAAAAAATGTGTCTATTCGTTTTCCGCGGGTCTGTTTGTAAACATCTATTTATAATAAAATAGTAATAATTTTAAATAATTTACGTACACAATTTTATTTAATTTCTATCTAATTTCTTTAATTTCTATCTAGTTTTGGCCCTCAAGGAAATGCTGACAGAAGTGAACACTTTTATAGACACGTCTACATTTAGAATAGAGAAATAAATTAATTTTGCGTGATGAGAAATTACCTAAACATTTGTTATCAAACGCCCTTAATAATGTTTTTATTTCAAAAATTGGATTAAAAATACATAACCTATTATTATCGACGTTATATTCAATTATTTGTATTGAAATTATTTAAATTTTAAATAAATTAATATCTTTATTAACTAATCAAAACTATTTAGTTACAAACATTTTTCTTAAAAAAATAAATAATGTAACATAACCTACGTGTTAAAACAGTTTTCTTAGAAAGTAACGTATAACATTAAAAACCAGCTGATATATGAAATCATATGTTATTATTTAATTCACTTCATGATGACTCATAGTATAAACTGAGGGAATCTTTACGACGCTATTAATCTAACGACAATTAAAATGGCGCGAATTTCTATGTCTATGTCAATCCAGTTTTTATAAGCGTCCCTATAAAAGTTTCGACTTCAAAAAATGTATAATAAATTTTAAACCTTATTTTATAAACATGTGTTGTATCTGACATAGTATACCAATGCGATACTTTTACAAACGTGGTACTCTTCGATAAAAACCTTACAATTTGTTACATCATAAAAAATCTCTGCTGTAGCGAATTTGCAGACAGAATTACAAAACAAGTGGTGTGATGTGGGCGCGCAGTGGAGGAGTTGCATTTTTAGTGTAAGAAAGTGAAAGTAATTTGACCGAGTTTACATGCATATTTAGAAAGGATTCTAATTAATTCAGTATAACTCCAGAGGGGCCAAATCCAAGGCCTCCTGTATTATTTACTCATTCTTACAAAGTGTTCCAAGCTAAAACAAAGAACTTACACGTAAGTCTACTAAGACGTGTGGTTATACAGAACATTCGTAGTACGCCTCTTAGTTGAAGTAAGTTGGAAGTAAACTCATTGTACCTCCTACCTATTAGATCTGCAAATAAACCAGATCTCCTACGTATAAACCACTACAAAATGTTACTTTATTTCTGAATATACTATTTATTTTTTTAAACATTTATTCTGTTTTTTAATTACAAAATATTTATTATTCTTTTAAATCTATTACTGTGAATCTATTTTAATGTAATTGTATTTTAAACAACTTATGACAAACATTTAAATCTGACCCCAATTTGTATATCTACTATTTATTACCCAAATAATAATGAAAATATTCTAATAATTATTATGGAATTATTATATATATACACAAGTCCAAATATGTATTATTACATTCCAGATTTGGTCACAGAATGAATTTACTGACCTCCTATAATTTTATGTCGCCTATTTACACACTTGTATTTTAAAAAGTATTTTAAGCTGGGTAACCGTTATAAAATATAAGGAATTTGTTCACCATTGGCTTTAGGTTTTATCTAAAGAGGTTGTACTGTGTTCATTAAGTTTTAAAATTATTTTAAAATCATATTTTAAATATAAAGTTAAATACCTTAAGTTAATATCTTGTTAATTGGATAGGTTACATAAAAGAAGCTAACTACAGTGGCTTCTATATCTGGAAAACAGGAGCTATATATACATACATATCATAATTAAGTGTACTTAATTAATATATTATCAACTACAAAATAAACGCAGTCACCATTACACCATTCAGGAAACTTTATAGGCGTTTTCTCTTAATTTTTAAAGTTAAAAAAACTTTTATTTTTTTTATTCTAAAAATGCTTTTTGAACTACAAGATTAGCTTACAAGCTTAGCTTGTAAGATTATGTTAAAACAAATAAAAATAAACACAAAACTCACAAATTATACATTTATTGACTCATATGCGTTTCAATGACAAGGTCATCATCATCAGTGATTGTTACTACTACAATCTCTCATTGAGTTTTAAGTTAGAATTTCTATTAATAACACTCACTGATGATGATGACTTTGTCATTGAAACGCGTATGAGTCAATAAATGACTAATTTCTGAGTTTTGTGTATGTTTTTATTTGTTTTAATGCTTTATGAGGTACGAACTTTATACTTTGGGTCATGAATTTTAATTGATTTTATATTATTATCTGTTGTAAAATGATCGAGAAAACCAGGTCTTATATCAAGTAGTAATGCGTCGGTGGATATTTTTTACACGTCCTACATGACTGTATCAGTAGGTAGGCTTTCAGTGTGACCTTCAGTGTGGGTTTTAGAATTATTGACTAAAGCAATAAGTCAAATGAATTTTTGGTATTTCGTACGCGTAAATAGAGCACGTAGGACGATAATTGTAGTTAGTCAGATTGTTAAATTAATATTCATTATGCGATATCATTTATAATTATTATTATTATTTGTGAAGGTTTATTCGAAAATATTGACGGAATTATCGGGTTAAACAATAACTAAGAGCGACACTAGATACGAGAATATAAAGTGACATTCAAATAATATATTATTTCAAAATAGTTTACTACAATCTTATCTCTGACTGTTTTCTCTAAGATTTACTTCCTTTATATTGTCTAACCCTTCTTCCCTTTCCTCCCCTTCTTTCTCTCCTTTCCTTTCTACCCCTTCTTACCCTTCTTCCCTTTCCTCCCCTTCTTCCCCTTCCTTCCCTTCTTCCCTTTCCTCACTTTCCTCTCCTTCTTCCCCTCTTTTCCTATCTACCCCTTCTTACCCTTCTTCACTTTCCTCCCCTTTTTTTCTCTTCTTTCCTTTCTACCCCTTTTTCCCTTCTTCCCTTTCCTCCCCTTCTTTCTCTCCTTTCCTTTCTACCCCTTCTTACCCTTCTTCCCTTTCCTCCCCTTCTTCCCCTTCTTTCCCTTCTTCCCTTTCCTCACTTTCCTCTCCTTCTTCACCTCTTTTCCTTTCTACCCCTTCTTACCCTTCTTCCATTTCCTCCCCTTTCTTCTCTTCTTTCCTTTCCACCCCTTTTTTCCCTTCTTCCCTTTCCTCCCCTTCTTCCCTTTTTTTCCTTTCTACCCCTTCTAACCCTTCTTCCGTTTTCTCCTCGTCTTCCCCTTCTTTCCCTTCTTCCCATTTCTCACTTTCCTCCCCTTCTTCCCCTCCTTTCTACCCCTTCTTTCCCTCCTTCCCTTTCCTCTCCTTCTTTCTCTTCTTTCCTTTCTACCAGTTCTTTCCCTTCTTCCCTTTCCTCACTTTCCTCCCCTTCTTCCCCTCCTTTCCTTTCTACCCCTTCTTTTCCTTCTTCCCGTTTTAAACTAACCCTGCTTCTGCTTACACTATTTACTGTTTCTTATTGTTTCTACTTTATATTATAAACAAAGCATTAAATTGCATTAAATAAACTGTATTGTATTATTAGTAATAAAAGGCAAGATATTGGTTACATTGAGTAGTAAATTGGCACTTCTAATCTACTAACCAATTTAGTTAGCTCCAATTAGTAAAGTTGGTAAATAAATTGGTAATCGGAGGATTACGGTTTCAATAATTATATAATTATATGTTCGTTAGTTACTGCATCTAATTACTGCCAATTAAAAAAGTAGCTAAAGTAAAATGAACGCCATAAGCTATTTGTCAATATTATAGAGATTTATGGAGTAATTTATTACTTCGTTATATTGGATTAGCAGTAAAAATATAAAACTTCATAATATTTTACATCATTCACAAAATAACTGTCGTAACTAATTAGTTAAATTTCTTTTTGGGAATTTAGTTTATTCTGCTTTTTTTAACCTATTAAAAAAAATAACCATTAATTACAGAATAATTTTCCATATTGTACATTAATTATAAATCTTGTAGTACCTCACAAGACCTTACATGATTTTATCACTATCCAGTCATTTTCATAATATATTTAATTAATAGGTCTATATTATAAATATTAAAAACTATTGCTAGTATATAAGTGCATAAGCATATGCTACTTATTCATTAGCAGGTTTATTGCTTAGAGTTTTAAAGATTTTAACGACCGACAGTTATTAATTTAAACATATGAGATAAGCCATTAACCTATAATGTGTGGAACTCATTGATGTAAGAAACTTCATTGAGAACACTGTCATTAATACTGGAGTTAGTCCTTGAATGTTTTAGGCCGTTGGGCCCCGCGTCTAGGCCATCAAATCCCGCCCAGCCCTCGTGGTAGCCAAGCTTTATTGAGTCGCCTCCAAGTCACATGTCCATTCTGTTAGTATCATTACCGCGGGTGAACGAATATGGAGGGGAAATTCATGTGCTGGGCTAATAAGCTCCATGGTAAACCAAGAGACAGTGAAAGTGTACAGTAAGTGTCGAGCTAAGAACGTGATAAAAAACCTCGCAAGAAAGAAACCACATTATAGATCATGCAGGAACTGGTGGAGGGGTGAAATCCTTATGCTACGGCACGAGGAGGGTTATCAGCTTAGAAATACCTGGTAAGTGATGCTATGGTGGGGTTGCCATACACTTCAGCTGCTGCATCCCCTAAACTGAAGCGATCAAGAAAAGCAAATTAGTACCTACGCTGGCCCTAGCGTTCCTGCCGAGGGTGTCCTTGACATTACCATTGAATATTTCACTAACCAACCCAGAACCCTTTAGTTTAATATTCTATTCACTTGTAGCACTGTTTTTCCTTCTACTTATAGAGCTGGTATGTATACGTGTAGTGACTTAGAAGGCTCATACGCTATATGAAGCATGTAGTAGTACCCTCCAAACCCTTAAAATGAAATTTTAATACATCCTTAACATTAATATATGTTATAATCATAAATAAATAAAATAACATTAATTGTTTTAAAAAATAACAAACCATCAGCTAATATTTTTGATAATCGCAACTGCTAGAGTCATTGGTAAAGTGATTCAGGCCTATTTATTACCTTATTATTAAACCATTAGTTAATCCAAGAATAGTAATATTGCAATTGTAAGACATAGATTTGTCTCACACATGCGTATAAATCTGTATGTTCACACCCCAAATTAATTGTTGAATGTGCTATACGTGTTCAATAAATTAAAAACTAAATCATTTGTTGGAAAATAAAACCATAACCTACGTGACTGATAAATATAAAATTCGATAATTTAGAATTCGACTCTTTAACTAAGGGAAGTAGCGTGCACTTACATTTTAAATAACCGTAGTAACTTTGTTCTTATTGCATCAATTAAATAATTCCAGGAATTAAAGAGTATTTTATGTCTTTTGTCCAACTTGAAACTATTTTTAAAGATCTAAATTTATTTATAAATATACGTTTAATCTAAATTGCACCTTTTAAAAAAAGAAAATATTCTATAACAAAATTTAACTTAAAATATCTGTATTTAAAAAGTACTTAACTAAGTGAATAAGTAATTGCTTACTTGCTGACGCGTTTCAAAACATTCGTTCCTTTTACGAAGCTAACCGTCCACTGGCGGCATCGGTTAGATACAAAGCCTGTAACGGGATGGATTTATGAATATGGGATGGGGTGGGTTATTTTGGTTGTGTGTCATGTAATGGAAAAGGCTGTTGGTTTCAAAATGTGTGTGATCATTTAATATGTTTGTTGCGTAGTGTTTGTATACCTCGTTTTTTTCTAAGGTTGTTAGTTTTTCACTTGGTTTTAATGTGTGTGGAACATTTAAATTAGTATGTAAGTCCGTGTGTATGTGTTTTTATTGTGGTAGGTGAGAGATATGTATGTGTTGTTTTTGTGTGGTTTGTCTGCGTGACCGTTAGATGGTGTTTATGTTTAATTTTCCTGAGTATGTTGTCTATGAGTGTGTGTTGGTAGCCGTTTTGTTGAGCGATGTATTTTATGGTATTAAGTTCTTCGTTGTAGTCTATCTGTAGCATTGATATATTGATTAAGCGGTGTAAACTTATGAATAAATTCAGCGTGTTTGTGTTGTGTGGGGTGATTAGATGTATTATGTATGACAATATCGGTGGTTATTGGTTTTCTGTATATTTTGAAATTGAGTCTGGTGTTGTGTTTGGTGATGGTAAGGTCTAGAAAGTTTATTTTATTGTTTTATTCTAATTCGAGGGTAAGTATGACGTTTTGGTGTATGGTATTCACGTAATTGTGTAGTTGTTTTATTTGCTGTTTGTTGCCGTTGTATAATATTAAAATGTCATCTACATATCTATGGTAATAAACTATTTTATGTGTATGTATTTATGTATGTGTTGTTCTGTACTATTGTTGTTATTTTAAAATGTTCGATAAAAATGTGAACATTGAATTATTGCTTTTTCCCTATTCAAGTCCCCCTCCCCTTATCAGTAACACTTCCCTATGTTCCCGGTACAGCATAAACAAGTCTATAGAAGCTAACCTCCACGAGAGATACACTACTTTCCACCAAGTCCTAATCCCATAAGATATGTACGATCCAATAAAGCCACGCTTTTTTCATAAAAAGGAAAATTTCAAATCTTATAAATCTTTTACCCAAATTACCCTGCCAATTGTAACATTTCTGTGGTCGAGAGGTTTCGCAATCATAACAGATTGAGGAGAGCTACTCTTCTAAAACTCAAGGATATTTTCCTTAAGACACGACAAACGAAAGTAGGACAGCGCCAATATCTTTCCTATCTCCTATTGCAGTACATTTTAGATTTTCCATCCTGTTTCCATCCTGACAATATCGGCTACGGATGAATGAGAAAAACTTTGCAGGAAAACGCACCAGAGCTTCCTGCGTCATTTGTTTAATTAAAATCACGTGCGTTAGCGATGAATAATTTATCAATGGATCATCCTGGAACATCACGGGACGTTATTTGTTTCTCGATATTTTTTCTACATATGATGATTATTTCTCACTAACTAGATGATTATATCTTTTAATTGTGTAAATATTTCTACATTGAAAATTAAATGAAAGTTGTGTGAAAATATTTACAAATACAGTTTTATCATTTTCACCTCTAACCAAAGCCAAATTCAGAAAAGAAAAGTAAAAGGCGAAAAATAGTATTTATTTTCAATTCTTTCTATTAATTCACACTCTGTAAATAAATAGTGTGAAGATTTTCAATTGTTGATCAAACACTTTTTATTCATCCACTCATCTTCAAATTATTTTATTATCTTGAAGTGGATGACACCTGATGAAATACAGATTTATCTAATATTTATTGATTAATTAAATTAAAATATAAATTAATTTTAGTTTTATATGGGAGAAAATCTTTTCACAACAGGGGCAAGGAATGTAATATAGTTATTACGTCCCATTTGGTTTAAAATAAGTGATAATATAGGATTTCCTAATACGCCTGATTTTATATTATAGGTTATAAGGTAGAACAGCTTTTTTGACGCTTAGTTTATGTTACTTTATTAATTGTAATTATTTAACAATAAGTAACTAAAATTATATATTTTCTTGATGACCTAAGTAGGAATTGACCTTAATTTTTTTTTTTTTACATTACTTGTTTTATTTCAATATATGTGTGTGTAATGTGTGTGTGTGTGTGTGTGTGTGTGTGTGTGTGTTTGTGTTTGTGTGTGTGTGTGTGTTTGTGTGTGTGTGTTTGTGTGTGTGTGTGTGTGTGTGTGTGTGTGTGTGTGTGTGTGTGTGTGTGTGTGTGTGTGTGTATGGTGTGTGTGTGTGTGTGTGTGTGTGTGTGTGTGTGTGTGTGTGTGTGTGTGTGTGTGTGTGTGTGTGTGTGTGTGTGTGTGAGAGAGAGAGAGAGAGTGTGTGTGTGTGTGTGTGTATGTGTGTGTGTGTGTGTGTGTGTGTGTGTGTGTGTGTGTGTGTGTGTGTGTGTGTGAGAGAGAGAGAGAGAGAGAGAGAGAGAGAGTGTGTGTGTGTGTGTGTGTGTGTGTGTATGTATGTATGTATGTGAGTTTGTGTGTTGTGTGTGTGGTCATTTTATTACGCCTGTCATTTATTTTTAATTTTCTAAATTCTAAATCAATCCACCAATATAAGAGACAGAACATCACGTAAATAGTGAGATGCCTACTGTGTATTTGTTTGCAAGTGACGTCAGTCGGACACATGTTGTAACAGACCGTCGTATTGCCAACTGAATAATTAATAAACTAACACCAGGATGTCCTGACGAGGGAATTAATAAACAGTGTACGGCAAGGTTCCACAGATTGCCAAAGATGACACAGTTCTATGCATGTTAACGTGTCAACAGATTGGCG
This sequence comes from Prosapia bicincta, assembly GCA_036971475.1. Taxonomy (NCBI): domain Eukaryota; kingdom Metazoa; phylum Arthropoda; class Insecta; order Hemiptera; family Cercopidae; genus Prosapia; species Prosapia bicincta. The sequence continues at coordinate 3,311,600 of JBAIZL010000006.1, read as the reverse complement.
TTGATGTATTTTTCCTTATCTTTTGTTTACTCGCTGTATGTATCCTGCCAACAGGTGGTTGTAAGACTTAATGAATTGTCGATTTCCCTCCAACCATTCCTGAAAACCTTTAACCCTAACGCTCAATAATAACAACTTATATGGACAAAACTTGGAGCCTTGAGAGCCAATGTAATACAGAGAATACATTTATTTACCAAGTTCTTTACATAGTTCCACACTGGCAAAGAGCACAAGGTAACACATACAACTAAACAGTGTGTATGCATGAACAAAACAATTAATTAATTAATTACAAAAATATATACAATTAATTTTGTACATTCAATTGCAACATCAACTGCGTGTAAAGACGAGAAAGAGAACGCTAAGAGCAAAGGAAGACTTAGAGTGACGTAACATTCTGACGAGGCTAAAATCTTCTCCATGCTCCTTGGATGTTTCCAAAGCTGTCGTTAACAAGACTTTTGTGGTTTACAAGATTGAAATTTTTAGAAATGACAATGCGAAACATCGGCCAAGTTAACCCACCAGCTGGTAAGACAATATTGTTTCCTATAGGATTCCCTCGTGACGTCACTTTTCTCTAAATAATGAGTTGAATAATCCTATATTTACTGCCCATCATAATATAAGCTGTGAGCTGTGAATTTTTCTTCTTTTTATATCCATTCCTATCTCTCTAACCAAACCAGTGCTTTATCCTTTTGTTTGACACATGGTCGATGCCCACAGGTCCAAGACTTGCCTACAGACTCACATGTTTAAGTACCTAAACCTTTCTATTAAAGCTTTCGTCATGGACTATTTTATATAACAGTACCAGAAACACAAAATATTTGAGAATTCTAACTTTTAGAGGTAGTTTTAGTTTCAAAAACTACTTGATATTTTCCTTTAATTATTACTAAACCAGTAATAAAGAATAAGAATTTTTTAAAGTCAATCCCTACTGAGGTCGACAGTTTTTGGCCTACTGAAAGAAATGTTTTATTTTAGTTACTTTTTATTTTATAATTACAGTTAATATAAATATGTATGTATATATGACAGAATCACATTATTAAGTGTCAAAATGTAAAGCGAATTTTCTTACAATTAATGTCCTTACATTTAACACTTTTTACAATGTATGGTGTTGGACTATGATTTTTGTTTGTTACTATTTATTTGCTTCCTTTTTTTCCTTTATAATTTACAAAGCTGATAGTGGTATATCACTTCTCATACTATCCACCTCTTATAATTCTGCACTGCTGAAAAGACCTTGTTCTTATAATTTCATACAGTAAATCTTTAAGCAAATTTTAGCTCTGGTAAAGTTAGCTAAGTGGTAAAAGTTCTGGTTTTTAAATATGTGAATCCACAGTTCGATTCCGGCCGAGATATTAAATTTTTAAAATTAAACTAATGTATAAATATTTTGAAAAACTATATTAACATCAATTTCCATCCATTATGAGTTTTAAAAAATGTATTTGAACGTGATTGGATGAATACAAACTCATTAACGATTGAAAATGAGTACAAGATATATATATATTATATATCTTATATAATTATATATTATATATATTATATTATAAATCTTATATCGAATATATTCTTCGTACTTTTCTCGATAATAATATACTGTTTAAGTTATAACACTGTTGCACATAGCCTATTGTATATTTACTTATTGGATAGCTTATGTTGCTTACTGTTTTGTACATATTGAATAATGTTTAACATATTATGTAAACTATAACTTAAAATAATGTGCTTTGTTTTTGTTTAAGAAATATACTTTTATACTTCCAATTAAAAACAAAATTCACTTTTAATTGACAGTTTATAAATGTATTTTTAAATGTTAAATTTTTTATTGTTTCTAGAAAGAGTTTATAGATTTTTTATAGATCTCTGTTTCTTGCATTTTATTAGGTGTTCGTTATTTCAGAAACAACAATTTCGGTTCGGTTATTTTCGATATTATTACTGAAAATAAACTAAACAAAATAATACGATGATAAAATACATGTTTACATCATTTAAAGTTATTGTTTAATAAAAATGTTTCTGTACACATTTAATATTAGATAATCGTCTAAACTGTGTTATTTTTCATAACACAAAACAGAAAATTAAACAGAAACAAAAATAAAAATTTTTTCGTTATTATAATTATTTTCAAAAAATTTCAAAAAAGCAGTAATCAATAAATGTTATTAATTTATATTATTTAGACACATATTATGGATGAATGAGATTTTGTGTGTTTATTACGTTTGACATAATCCAACAACACACAAGTATACAATAATAAAAAATCAATAAGTGTAACATTGATGAGGTACTGGAATTATTACCCAGTTAGCAAGTAACAAATGTTGTCTGTATTCGTAGCTTCAAGACATATTGTGTTGATTCAATGTAACATTTCCCACAGATTGACAACCGTTACGTTAAAATAACTGGGGAAAATAATGAAATACGTAGCGCTTCGGCCCAATTCCTTACATAACCATTTCACGGATGTTGTAATATTTTGGGTGACTCACGCTGTACTTTCAGGAAATTCGTAAGTAAATACAATTTATTTTAATTATAGGAACCTAAAACTTTCCAAAAATATAAAATTAGTGTGTGTTTTTATTTATAAATTTCTATGTGTAAGTTTTCTATGTTCATAAATTTACGCATTGTTCAGCTTAAACCGAACTGTATTACAGATTATGTAGAATAATTACATTCGTGGCTTATATTATAATGTTTAACGTTTTTATCGTGTCCCATATGGTTTTCTGTTAAAGAATACCTGTTTCCCACACTTAAACGTCTGATTTCAGAAAAACATTTCATCTTTCTATTACCTCTCGGTTTTTGTTGAGTTGCTAAATATTCTCCGTTTTTATATCAATAAGTATGAACCTTTCTATATTCGTTTTAGTTTCTTGGTCTGCCCTCCAAACATTATCACATTTTGTTCTTTATTGACGTGTTTCGGATTAACTCTATTTTCGAAACTTTATACTGTGTTCTTAGGAAGGCAACAGAAGGCACACAAATGCATACAAATATTTCTAACTGTAACATAGATAATTATATAAGGATTTTCAATATGAAATGTTCTGTTACAAAATACAAAATATTCTTTCCATTTACGCCATTTTTTGTTCCATTGTGATCTTGGGGAATCTGTTACGTGAAGTGGTATTCCTGGTGAGTTTAATTTAGGCCTATGGATTATTTTTTTAAGCAATGATTATTTTGGTTTTTAAATAAGGTCTATCAAACCGACTGTTTGTGTAGTGGAATCGGTTTAAGATGTTAGGAACTCCTAATATTTATTTAAAGAATTTATATATACGTGTATGTATGTATATATATATATATATATATATATATATATATATATATATATATATATATATATATAGTACGTTTCTTGTTTGATAATTTAAAACAACATATTTTCATTCCTGAAAATATGTTATATTCAAAGCTTATTAACAAAGCTGTTATCTTATATTCAAAGATTTTCGTGGCTAACAGTACCAACATCATTAGGAATATTAAACAGGGAATATTAAATTTAATATTCCTGATGATGTTGGTACTGTTTACCAACGAAAAGCTTTGAATATAAATTTATATATATATATATATATATATATATATATATATATATATATATTATAGTATTTGAATAACCTATGTTGTTTTAATATATATATATATATATATATATATATATATATATATATATATATATATATATATATCGCAATATGTATTCTTGTGTATTAATAAAGAACATAAGTCAAAATACAAATACAAGAATTATAATTGAATTTACAATTCAAAGCTTTTCGTTGGCTAACAGTAAGACATCATCAGGAATATTAAATTTAATATTCCCTGTTTAATATTCCTGATGATGTTGGTACTGTTAGCCAACGAAAAGCTTTGAATTGTAAATTCAATTATAATTCTTGTATTTGTATTTTGACTTATGTTCTTTATATATATATATATATATATATATATATATATATATATATATATATATATATATATAAATTTAAAATATTTCAAACACAAGAATACTTTCAATGCATATATTTATTCATTGTTGTTTTTAAAATATTTTTATTTTACTAACTATATTACAAGAAAACATGTCACCATATTTAATATATATATATATATATATATATATATATATATATATATATATATATATATATTGACCTCCATCTCGTTTTATTACCATGGTAAATCTGATTTTAGTTTTTTGAATAAGATTTTTTTGTATACAATATAGAACAAACCTCAATTTGCTCTAAAAGAAATATAATCGTTTAAGTGAAAATACTACTATATTTATTTTTTACAAATTTGTTTTCTCGAAGTTTAATTATAAATATACATTTGGGTATATTTTCCTAACTAAGAGTACTATTTAACATTTTGAGAATGGAGCTATTCCGAAACGCGTAAAATAGGAAAATCGTTTACTGCTAGGAAAAGCAGAAAAATATATATGACTACACAAATGTATAAGAATATTCCTAATTGAAGTGAAGATGAAGATATTAATAATTTAGACAAATATTTTATAACTATTTTACTAATGAAAAGTTAAAAATAATACAATATTAATCACACTAAAGCTCTAAAATTAGCCACCAATTTATAAAAGATGCTAATGCATTTATAATTTATTCATGATGTATAGCGGCAACTCAACACTCAAATTACCTCAGTCATGGCTGGGTGAATGTGAGTGTAGCGGGTTATTCGTCTAACTTGAAAGTCGTCCCACAAATTAGGCACGTGTCAGAGCACTGCTTGTTGTGTATCTTTGCGAAATCGCCTCTTATTGTCATCCCGTCTGCGTTTATGTAACGAGTAAAGCGCCATTATTGCGAGTTTATTTCTTGCGTCCACGCAATTCCTATGTAATTATGAGTCTATTTATCTGCGTAACGAGGCACTGTATTAATCCCCAACGACTAAGTTCGATCCACTAACTGCCTTACAAAGTAGTTATTGCGCAACACTAGCATCACATTAAGTTAACGTCCATCTTCAGTGGAATATACTTCAAGTGGAAACGGAAAATTTAAAACCTTAAAGTATCTCGAAAAATGAAATTCAAATTTTGCAAACTAAAAATCCTGATCAACCATAATCTCTTCAAAATCGTCTCAGAAAAACGCTACTTACGGTTTTCAAATGGCGGCTATACCAAAATTTCAAGGTTTAATAGCGCAAAATCGTGACATACATAATAATAATAATGACTCATTTGATACTACTGAGAAATGGTGTAGGACAGGTTAACGACTCTTTTTATACTATTGAGATAAGGTGTAGTGAATAAATGACTCCTTTTATACCCTTAAAAAATGATGTAAGACAGATTAATGACTCCTTTTATACCATTGAAAAATAGTGTAGGAAATTAATGACTTCTTTTATACCATTGAGAAATGGTGTAGGACAGATTAATGACTCCTTTTATAACATTGAGAAAAGGTGTACGAAATTAATGACTCCTTTTATACCATTGAGAAATAGTGTAGGAAATTAATGACTTCTTTTATACCATTGAGAAATAGTGTAGGAAATTAATGACTTCTTTTATACCATTGAGAAATGGTGTAGGACAGATTAATGACTCCTTTTATAACATTGAGAAAAGGTGTAGGAAATTAACGACTCCTTTTATACCATTGAGAAAAAGTGAAGAAAATTAATGACTCCTTTCCTACCATTGAGAAATGGTGTAGGACAGATTATTGACTCCTTTTATACCATTGAAAAATAGTGTAGGAAATTAATGACTTCTTTTATACCATTGAGAAATGGTGTAGGACAGATTAATGACTCCTTTTATAACATTGAGAAAAGGTGTAGGAAATTAATGACTCCTTTTATACCATTGAGAAATAGTGTAGGAAATTAATGACTTCTTTTATACCATTGAGAAATAGTGTAGGAAATTAATGACTTCTTTTATACCATTGAGAAATGGTGTAGGACAGATTAATGACTCCTTTTATAACATTGAGAAAAGGTGTAGGAAATTAACGACTCCTTTTATACCATTGAGAAATAGTGTAGGAAATTAATGACTTCTTTTATACCATTGAGAAATAGTGTAGGAAATTAATGACTTCTTTTATACCATTGAGAAATGGTGTAGGACAGATTATTGACTCCTTTTATACCATTGAGAAAAGGTATAGGAAATTAATGACTCTTTTTATACCATTGAGAAATAATGTATGACAGATTAATGACTCCTTTTATACCACTAAGAAATGGTGTATAAAAGATAAATGACTGCTTTTATACCACTAAGAAATGGTGCAGGACAGATTAATGACTCCTCTTACACCATTCAGAAATGGTGTAGGACAGATTATTGACTTCTTTTATACCATTGAGAAATGGTGTGAGACAAATAAATGACTCCTTTTATACCATTGAGAAATGGTGTAGGACAGATTATTGACTCCTTTTATACCATTAATAAATGGTGTAAGAAAAATAAATGACTCCTTTGATACCATTGAGAAATGGTGTAAGACAAATAAATGACTCCTT